>ML778730.1:314743-331245 GCA_009831015.1 Picea engelmannii | reverse complement strand
TTGACACTTTTCATTCTTAGAAAACATTTCTCTCTTTCCATCACATCCAAAGCGTCAATTTCAAGCTCGATGCTCCCCTGCAGTGCTTTATAGTGCATTGCAATGCTCTTGTGCCTATATCACCAGAGCGTCGATTTTCCTTTCTGTTGAAAAATTGAGGGATATCACTACTGGGTGTGATTTTGGTTTTCTTTCTCGCTCAGGATTTTTCTTATCAATATGTGTCTTTTGTAAAGATGGAAACCATTTACTTTCTAAGGGGTTTTGATGCTTTGTTTGGTTTTAAAAGATATTGAAATCACTCTTCCTTGTTTTTTAATCACTCTTCATCTTTGAGATTTAGAGTTGGTATGATACTTTCTCATTTATCTGATTGCATGAAAGTTGTTACAAGGAGGTCTAGAGATCTGTGTGTTGTTCCATTTTATCTTTGATTTATCTTTCTAAGCAATTCTTCTTGTTTGAGTTTTGATTTTTTTTCTCTTTTTTGAAAGTTTGTATTTGTTTTACTTCTTATTTGATCACGGTGAGAGTGTGTTTTTTGTTTATATGATATTTGATTCCAATTGCTTAAACTTACCAATAGTGAAATCTCGTTGGCATAAGAAGCTTTGAATCAAATCAATTAAACTTCATATTTAAACAAAGAGATATACTTTCATGATTGGATTTTGGATATTAGAGTCATTTTCCGAGTGTTTTAGCATTGAATTGGATTCTTGTTGAGAGCATTGCATGAAGTCTCTGCATTTTTGTGTTTGATAGTGAAAAGAAAAATCTCTTCTCCTTCCAATAAATAGAAGTTCATTGAAAGGAAACGATTGTTTATCATTTTTATTATGAAATTTTTGGAATCAATTATTCATATCATCAATTTCACTCTCATTCACCTCTGAGTAAAGAACAACCACAAAATCAACGTTAATTAAAATTGATCTAGTAATTTTTCTTTTTAGATTCCTCCACCAACATTAGACTAGGATTAGCACTTTCGATTAGGCTGTGAGTACAACTCTCCAAAGCACTCAAAAAAAAACATTAGCATCTTGCAATAGGGAGAGAAAATCCAATTTTCGTATAAGCTTATCTGGGATCCCCCTCTCACACAAGGGTTACGCACGAGGTTGCATTCGGAAGAGCTACGAATATAATCCCTCCATGGCTTAACCATTCATAGTAGTAAGATATTATATTGGGGGTTCTTCTTGAGGTTTAATTGTCTTCATTTGGTCTCGGTGCTTCATGAATTATGAATCCATTCAGGGTCCTTTGGAGTTCTACCGGTCCACTTGTCCTCGGTTCTCTCGAAGGATTTCGGACTTGTTATCCTGCCCATACGTTCGGACTAGATTGTTGAATGTACCCGCCCAGGGGCTGACTACGAGTTAGTGTCCTTAGTAGCCATAATCTTTAGGGTCTTTACACAAGATGGCGGTGAAGGGAAGTCTTCATTGTACTTGGAACAGACGGTGGTCAAACTCACTCGGGCTCCTTGGAGGGTAAATCCATGATTACTATGTGGAATCTTGCACCAAGGTGAAAGTCCTTTAAGCAGGTCGCCATCATAACTGTTCCACCTGCTCATATCCTATCCCCTTCTTGACTTGATCACACGATATTGGATTTCATCACCAACTAGTACGGTCGTTGAAAGAAGGTTTGTTTTCTTGTTGATATTTCTAAATATTTTAGCATGTGTCGTTGTTTTAATAGTTTTTAAAAATTGAGCCTGTAGATGATCAAGGTCTTCGTTGATCACGTAGGACACAAGGTTTTCCTCCGGAAGAAGGCTAACAACCCTTACCTCCTAACTCACCAGAAGACACCTACCATGAAGAGGTAGAAAATCGTTCTGACACTGGGAGTGTTGCTACTCCTTTGATAGAAAATTTGGAAAGAGCCTTGGTTACGGTTGAGGATCCCACTCCTCATACTACACATGTGTCAATAGCTCCTATTGAACCACTCCTGGTTCAATTAGACTCATCCGGTAACGTTATATAAGAAGAATTCCTAGGCTTTCCATTGAGACCAATTACCGAGACATATATGGGATCCACAAAACCACATTTTAGTGATGACTATAAGACTCCCATTCATCCTACTAATGCAGTAGATACACATCAAACACCTACTCATTATGTATTGAGGACTCCATCGAGACATGATCTTTATGAGCATTTTGAATATATTCGATAACCTCTTAATCCTCATGACCCCCCTACCGTTGAGGCAGGACCATCCGATCAAACTATTGATCACCCCATCAAACAGGTCATCGATCTTGCTATTACGTCAGCACAGGTCCATCTTAATGCTAGAGTTATCACTTCTACTCATACACAAGGCACTTCAACTGCTACTCCCACCTTTACACCTTTTCACTCTATAACTCCTCATGTTCCACATAATCCTGTTGGAACACCTTTACAACAGAGAATCCAAACCCTTGACAGACATACACAACCAACTGCGGGACATATCCCAACTTGGGGGAAACCACCATCTATTTGACCCATCCCTCCCGGGGGACAACCATCCTTTAGCGCGCCTACCCCTTCCGGGGGACAGACACCTTTACATGTTTCCTCCAGAGGACAACCTCCTTTTACTAGGAAGATCCCAGTTGTAAATCAACCTATGGCAGGGGGGAAATCTGATTTTGCCAGAAACCCTTCACAATCCTAGGGAGTACTTTCAGGAGGTACATTTAATCAACCCTACCCTGGGGGTAAATCATACCACAACCCATAAGGAGGAGTGTCAAATCATGTTCCTTCTAGAATATCTCTTGGACAACCTTATATAGGTGTCCCAAATCCCACCTCGAGTCCTCAATGACAACAACCGTATCCTCCTCAAGGGTCTAATATTTATCCTCCCTAAGGGGATAATGCTTACCCTCCTCAGGGACAAACAGTTTACCCCCCTCAAGGGAAAATCGTTTATCTCCCTCAATCGAATCAACCGACTTATACTCCTCAAAATCTATAGGGCTTTCCCCCACTCATGAATGTTCCTCAACAACCATTGAATCCTACATATCTTGATCAACAAAAACCGTATATGGTATGGCCTACTGGATACAATTATCCACCTCAACCATTTTATGGTCCCACTGGTGTCCCTATGCCACACCAATATCACCCTCAGTTTAACTGACAATTACCCTTTCTTGCCACTCTAGATCTGCCAGACTTGTCTCATTTGACAAATGATCCCATATTGCATTTTCCTTTTTGGCCAGTAATTCCTGCTAAGTTACATTCTGACATCCCCAAGTTTGACGATAAACCTGGAGAATACCCCAACAACCATGTGATGGCATTCCATTTATGGTGTTCATCAAACTCTTTAATTGATGATTCTATACGTTTACATCTCTTCCAGTGCACACTTACATGCTCTGCATCCAAGTGGTACATTAAACTTCAACATGGTTATTTTCAAGATTTAAACTCCCTCACTATGGCCTTTCTCACCCATTTTCAATTACCCATCCTTTATGAGACAAGTACAAAACTTTTAACCTCTCTTCGTCAAACGAACTCTGTGCATATCTCTAATCACATTCATGAGGGGAGACGATGACGAAGGTTGATTAAAGAGACCATTCCTGACCAATTATTGGCAGAGTGGTTTACTAAATCTATTTTACCCCCAATTTCTCGTGACGTTGCCATGAGTGGTGTAGTCACTGAGGAAGAATCCATTTCCCAGGCTCAGTACTTAGATTTGGTTTATTCCCAATCTAGTACTTTGTATGAGTTGATTCTAAATCTTGCTCGTACTCCGACCGATCCATCCAAACCTTCATCCACAGAATATGCATATGGAGTTATTGGTACCGTCAAAACCCAATACACATCATAGTCGACCGGAATAGTGAATCGCTTTGTTTCCACACATGTTACCAGTTTGAATTCACTCTCCTCTACCTCCCTCTCGACTCAAATTTCTGAATTGAATGAAGTACAATTTTCCCCTTCACAACAATCCGAGGGTAAGAAGAAAACAAATAATAAACCCAAAAAGAATAATAATAATAATGAATATACCAAAACCTAAACTCCACCACCTGCTACTGAAAAGAAACCACAGCGAAAACCAAAATTCCCATGTCTTATTTGTGGTGAAGATAATTTCACCCGAGACTGTCCACATCGTGACGAAGTTGCAAAACTTTTCAAAGGGAATTCCCAACCCGTCATGTTAACACAGTCTTTTCCTCAACAGCAATCCATGGTTGCTCAAGAACTTTCCCCTCCCACAAGGCACAGTTCCGACCATCCTCCTAGTGATGAATCCTCGACGAGTGCTGATATTTATATGTTCAATGGGATTGATTTAACCACTCGCACTACCACATACAACACACCGTCTAAAATAGATAAAGAAAAGGTCACTAATGGTACTCCACCGGATCCATATCCTGCCTCCATTAGTCCTCCATCTGGATCACTTCAGATAGAGAAACCTAATTTTGACTCTATTCTACGCCCTCCCAAGAGAACTATCTGCAAATCAACATTAATCCTAGTTCATGTGCCGCCCAAAACTACTACATTGTTGAAGATTTGGATCAAGAACCATGTGCTATGTTCACTCTTGAAGTTATACAACATTTCCCAAGTCAATGTAGAACTCTCTTGGTTTCCATTGGTGCCATTGATCCCGAGTCGTCAAACAATATCACGTTTAACCTGGATAATTTAAAGTCACGACTTTCTCACCAGCTTACTTTTCAAATTGATGTTGTTGTTCATAACCAACACATTCACCGCACCATCTTAGATGAGGGAGCTTCTACTTGTGTCATGTCGTTAGCTTGTTGGAAAGGATTAAAGTCACATGCCCTTAACCAATCCCCTACCATGTTACAAGCATTCGACGGGCGAGGTTTTCGTCCTCACAGACTCTTGCAATCCTTAGTCATTCAGTTAGGAGGTAAGATTGTCTATGTTGATGTAGAGGTAGTCGATGCTCCCCTTGATTACAACTTGTTGTTAGGAAGAAGTTGATTTTATGCCATGAATATTGTCTCTTCATCGTTGTTTCGATGTGTACAATTCCCTCATCAAGGTAAAATTGTCACTATCGACCAGTTAAATTACTGTACACCCGACGCTCGGACTCCCACCACCAACAATATTCCTTTCTTGGTAGATAGTATAATCACTTACGAAAGTGTTGGTGTAGGCATTTTAAAATATTCTTCCCTTATGGGTACTTTCCCTACACCACTTCCTCCCACCACACAACATATTGCCACAATCAACATGATCTTGACTATGGCCTACCAGTCTTTAGAATCATTTGATCCTTGGCTTGTGCCTAGTCCGTTAGAATTCGATGCATTAGGTGACACTATGCCACTTATTCCAACTGAGGCTTCATACGATGCTATCCAATCTACCTCTCCCTCCTTGGATGACCAACATCTATTGGCATCCAACACTTATTCATTGCCATCTTGGTTGAATTCCTTATCCTTGTTTTTTTACTACATTTCCCAGATTTTCCATTAGAAGAACCCATTATGGAAATGCTTAGTATTAATGAAGTGCCTTCGGATGAAAACCATCATCAATCGTCTTTTCTTCCTCCTCTAGAAGAAATTCATGAAGATATACACTCTATCTTCCCCCTCGATGTTGTTGATTCTCCCCAATCTCCTATACTTACCCAGGATACTATTTTTTAGGGGAATTTAGGCAACATCTCTTCTACGATCTCTATTGATATTTAGATCAAAGAAGGTATCGTGGAAAATGTTCATCTCGGTGCTAATTTTTCACCCGAGGAAGTGGATTCTTACACCACTTTATTTAAATAATTATGCGATGTCTTCGCTTGGAGCTACAAGGAAATGTTTGGGATCGATCCCTCGATCATTGTGCATGAAATAAAGACTTACCCAGTCATTAAACATGTACGAAAAAAACTTAGCCCGATTCATCCTAAGAAAACCATGGCCATAAAGGCAGAAGTTGAAAAACTGTTAAAATCTGGCTTTATCTATCCTGTCCCCTTGATGGAATGGGTTTCTAACATTGTTCTAGTTGCTACAAAACAAGGAACCATTCGTGTCTGTGTTGATTATAGGGATATTAACAAGGCTTGTCCTAAAGACAATTACCCCACACCCTTCATCGACCAAATAATTGATAATTGCGTTGGCAGCGTTATTTTCTCTTTCATGGATGGATTTTCAGGATACAACTAGATTGACATTCTACCCGCTAATCAACATAAGACAACCTTCATCTACCCATCGGGAACTTTCGCCTATCGGAAACTATCGTTTGGTCTCAAAATTTTCAGTGCTACTTTCCAATGGGCCATGTCATACACTTTCCATGATATCAAACATATTGCGAAACCTTACCTCGATGATTTACCTGCCCACTCATCCAGTCGATCAGACCATATTGGTCATCTACGGGCCATTTTTCTTCGATGTTGGTTCTACCGTATTCGTTTGAACCCACACAAATGCATCTTTGTTGTCGAATCAAGTTGACTCCTTGATTTCATTATCTCTAAAGATGGGATTAGGGTGGATCCCTTAAAGATTAAATCTATTCTTGCTTTACCTCCTCCCAACAATCTGACCCAACTACAAAGTTTGCAAGGGAAAGCAAATTTCTTCGTCGTTTTATATGTAATTACGCCGAGCTTACTAAAGGATTTATGTGATTGTTGCAGAAAGACACTCCTTTCATCTGGGATGACACTGCTCAACGATATTTCGATGCTCTTAAACATGCATTGACCCATACACCTCTTTTGCATCCTCCTAATTATGCACAAGACTGCATCCTTTATTTGGAAACCTCTACTTCCACTATCACTATGGTGTCAGTTCAAGAGGACTCTAATGGTGAGGAACATGTGATCTACTATTTGATAAAGAGTCTATCCGATCCTGAACTCCGATATTCACACGTTGAAAAGTTGGCTCTGGAAGTTTTCATTGTCGTCCAGAGGTTTCACCATTACATCCTACTACGCACTACCACAGTCATTGCAGACTTGAACCCCATGTATCATACTCTGACACGTCAAGTCCTTGGGGGAAAATATTCCAAATGGATCGTTATTCTTCAAGAATTCGATCTCAAGTTTGCCAAATCAAAATCTAAAAAGTCCTTGGTTTTTGTGGAACTTATCTACGATCTTCCCCATGTTGATGAAGATATTGAGCCCAATGATTCTCTCCCCAATGAATCTGTGTTCTTCATTATCATGTCTGACCCTTGGTATGGAGATATCATTCTTTATCTTCAAACCCAATGTTTTCAACCCGATATCTCCCTTGAAGAACATCATCGTATTCATCACCATTCTAAACCCTTCCTTATCATCGATGACACTTTGTATCGCCATGGTATTGACACTATCTTACGAAGTTGTTTAACTCATGATGAGGTTGAACGTGTCCTTAATGATTGTCACCTTGGAGCATGTGGCGGTCACCTTTCTGGGATGGCTACAGCCCAAAAAATCTTACGTGTCAGTTACTTTTGTCCCTCCATCTTCAAAGATTGTATTGAGGTTGTCAAAAAATTCCCACCCTGCCAAGTTTTTCATAAAAAGGCATGCACCCATCTCGCTCCGCTGCATCCTATTGTCGCCATCATCCCCTTTGCAAAATGGGGCATTGATTTTATGCAGTGTAAGCCTATCTTAGCCGGGGGGCATGGTCATATCATCGTTGTCGTTGATTACTTCACAAAATGGGTTGAGGCTATGCCTACTCTTCTTAATGATGGTCATACTTCAGCTCTTTTCATCTTCAACCACATCATCACTCGCTTTGGTGTTCCACAAGCCATTGTCATTGATCATGGTTCACACTTTCAAAACTAGATGATGAGTGAGTTACATGTCAAGTTGGGTTTTCTCCATGAGAACTCCTCCCCCTACTATCCTCAAGGAAACGGACAAGTTGAAGCTATCCAAAAAGTCCTTAAAACCATGATTCAATGCATGGTGGGGGAAAAAAAAACTTCTTGGCATTTACAACTTTTCTCTGCTCTCTAGGCTTACCGCACCTCAGTCAAAACAACAACTGGATTCACTCCTTTCTAGTTGGTATATGGCATCGAAGCAATATTACCAATCGATTGCGAAATTCCTTCGTTGAAACTCAAAGTAGAACTCTTTCCTCACTCTTCTGATGAAGAAGAATGTTTCATATATCTAACTAAGTTGGACGAAACACGTCGTGATGTCGCTCTCGTTAACGAAACGTATCAAAAACGAATGAAGAGTCAAGATGACAAATCTGTCCACCCTTGTACTTTCATAGAAGGAGACCTAGTCCTCGTTTATGACCAGGCTCACGATAAGTTAGGGACAGGCAAGTTAGAACCTCTGTGGCATGGACCCTACATCGTAAAACATGTATTACATAGACATGCCTACGATCTAGTTGACTACGAAGGAATCTCTCTTGGTGAACCCTGGAATGGGATTTACCTCAAGAAGTACTATGCATAGAACATCTAGCATATGTGCTTTGTACACTATTGTACTTTAGTTTTTGGTGTGTCTTTTTCTCTTGTGTGTACGAGTTTTGTCTTAGCCTCTTATACTTTGTCTTTTGATTTCATGTGCGGATGAGATCTTCCTTTCCTATCTTTGTCGGGTTTGCGGATGGTGCTAGTCGACACACCCAAAACATTGCTTATGCAACTTGGGTCATTTACCACTTTGATGAGTTGGTGAGTTCAGGAGGCGTTTTCCTAGGATTGGCAACCAATAACATGGCATAATATCACGTTGTCATTGGACTTTTAATCGAGGCCTCCTCTCTAGGTATATCTTATATAACCATTAACTTAGACACTCAACTCGTGGTTTGTCATCTTAATCGAGTCTACACCGTTCGCAACCTATCCTATTATGTCTCCACCTATGATTTTGTCGTCTTCAAAGAACGTTTGAATTTATAGAATATAGACACATACCAAGAGGACTCAACACAACTTCGGATTCGCTGGCAAATTATATTTTGGATCAGTATCTCGCGCATAGATGAAATTTTATAAAGAAAATGAATCACATGTAAGATAAACACATCACATGTAAAATAAACACATCACACAAGATTATTTGTAACATCATTTGGCACCACAAAACTCGGATATATATATATATATATATATATATATATATATATATACTATGTGATAGCAAAACGTTTGTTTGCATAAAAGTACATAGAAGGGAAAAATCTGGGCCCTCATGCCCACGATATCATCATGAAAAAGACTACAAAATCTATAGGATCCCAATCCTCCTGCACCACATTGTGCTCTGAGAAGCACACCACTGCACGGGCCACTCGTCGAAGAAGGTAGTTTACACTCTCAGGAACCCCCACTGTATGCCTCTACAAATGCAGTGGTACATATCACCTCCTGAGAGGAGGGACACCCATCGTAAGACCACGGAGGTTCCTCTCAACCTCCCGGAGACCCCCCACTACTACCTCGTTCTCTACAGTTATCTGTGTGTCTCTGCGATGCCCTAGTGTAGCCATATCTTTCAGACGTGTTTCACCTCTGTCTGCATGGTGAAATAATGCATCTGTTAAAAAACCCTCTATGTACACATAAAAAATAATATAAAATTTAAAAATCAAAAAACATTTGACAAGGTTTTTGGTTTCATACCTGATGCATCCTAGTCTATACCATCTGGAAGTACCATGTCCAGGCTACCCCAGAAATCTACTCTGGCATATGGATAGTCCTTAATGATGATCAACTGACGTCTCAACCAAGCAAAGAAGTCAAATTTGAACTTAAATTTTGAGTCAATTCCTAATCTTGGAGACAAACTCATCCACCTTTCATTGCGTGGTTCACCCACCAGCCGTTCCACCAGCGCAATTTGCGGTTACATCTGTGGGATTATCTCTATAAAGAACAAAACCAAAAAGGAACCATATCTGAATTGTTTTTGTTTCCCAATCCTACATTTTGTAATTTGATCCTTCACATTGTGAAGGAAAGTTGCACTCCAGTTGAACAACCTTGGCTCCACGCATTATAGAGCATAAGCCATTTGGGATCTTGAAGATGGGCACTAGTGCTACTTGCCAAATTGGTTATCGCAAACAAGATGGATCGAAGAGGAAAATATCTAACCTCTTTGATCACAATTTGGCCTCCAACCAATCGCAACCACTGAACATAATGATTTTCCATGTACACCTCGGTAGGCACTGGAATTTCCCGCTGTCTGGATAAAATGATAGGAGCCCCTCTTCTCGAGAGGCCAGTCAAAAAATATATGTCGTCTAGCTCAATTTTTAGAGTTTGTGGCTCAATCTGAAAAGCGTGTTCAGCATCATCCCACAACCCAATCATATACTCAAGTAAAAGGACTTCCTTTTTCATCTTTTGCAATTTAAAATACTTGAGGAGGCCACAATTCCTCAAAGCGTCCCTTGTTTGTGGGTTTCGCAGTGTGGCTATGTCATTGAGCTCATGCTCGTGCTCTTTCCACTCAATCATGGTTTTTATCAATGCAAAATGCAAGAACATTCAATTAAAAACCATTAATCATCTCATCATAGAATTTTTTTGGGTATTTTCAGCTTAAATATCAATTTATTTTTTCATTTTGCACCGGCGCTCCCCTAAATGCATCCACAGGGCACTAGCGCTCCCCTGGAGTACATACCAGGTCGTCAAAAACACAGTTAGCGCTCCCCTTATCCCTTTGAGGGAGCATCGATCTAGTTCGGTGCCTAGGGCTTCTTAGTGAGTCCAAGATGAAACTGAAAACTACCTAAAATGAAATTCTAAACCGTACAAAATGATTGGAAAGAGTTGAAGACCAACCTGATCTGGACAGAAGTGAAAGGCTAATCATAGCTCCGATGCCAACAACTTCAAAATCGCTCTCCGAAGTCGAATTTACCACTGCTAGAAGAGTTTGGCACAAATGAAATGGTAAAAAGAATTTTCAACCCTATTTCATTGGTATAGACTTCATTTTTTTCTAACTTACAATCTATTTTGGGTTTTTAAATCTTTTTCGGAGATGTCACTAATGCCCTGGAATGTAGATTTGTCATCACTTGCAGGTTTTGAAGTAGTATTTTTCTGTTTAACCTTGTCACACTAACGAGCATGGTCTTAGTTCCTTCTCACGCTCTAAAAAACATGAGAATGTAACTGAGTAGAATTTTATCTCTTTTTCGGACTCGTAAGGATATATGAAAAAGGAACCCCCCTGAGTCTCCTTTAAGGTCTTTTCAAACTCTCTAAACATGAAAAGATTGTTGAGTGATCTTGCTTCCTTTCACACTCATTAAAAGGTTTGAAAGGGAGTCTTTTGAGTGGCAGTTTTTCTCTTTTTCGGCCTCGCAAGACTAAAATTACGAAAAAGGACAACCCTGGAGTCTCCTTTAAGTTATTTTTAGACTCTCTAATCATAAAAAATCACCGAGTTTTCCTTCTCAGGACTCGTTAAAAATTACACATTGAAGGGCCCATATGGGATCGAACCCTTACTTCTTCTGGTTTGTTAAACAAAAGAAGAGGAACTTACCAAAGGTAAGTTATATCAAGCATGTGTTATCCTCCTCAAGATCGTAAAAATAAAAAGAGGTACTCGTCTATCTGGATGGGAGGGAAATTGAAGGAAGCAAGCCAAGCCATTTTTTGGAAACATCACAAGTCACTCTTGCAGTCACCCTTGAACACGGAACATTGTCTTCACATACATTTTAACCTGTTGAACCTCTGCACTGAACCAATCCTCTGAGTTTCTTTACTCCCTTGGGTCACCCGATGAAAGTCACAGTATCCACTGCATCATGTTTTGGTCCATGTCGTGTTTTTGATGTTTTGTCTCGGTGTTCAAGGGAAGTATCTGCCTCGAGAGTCAACCATCACAAATTTCCAGTTTCATTACCCGTGTCAGTCCATACTCATTTGATTCACCATCTTACATCTCTATGTCAGTGTCATGTCGTTGATGGGGGATACATCAAGGCCCTCGTTCGACAAGTCTTTTTTCTGTCGACTTCAACACATTATCCAAGAATTGGACTTAGAAACAATTTAGTACCTTGGGACCTGCATGCCTCAATGGAAGGCCTCCTCACTTCTGATAGTAGGTTTACATCATTGACCTCTGATCGGATGATTCCATGAATGTTCGAATTTAACTCATCTATTCACATTTGTTGGATTTTCCTAGGGTACCTTGGGAGTCATTGAAATCAATGGTGATTTCCCTCGCACTTGTTAACAGTTTCCTCAATGATTGGTAATCAAGTGGCTTCTACCATGTTCGACATAAAAACATACATTCACATGGTTAGATTCGTACCACATCAAGATCGGTAAGAAGACCCTGGGTTGAGTGTTCACTCTGATATCTACTTTACCCAGGCTACGAAAGGAGATCATTTGAGCACACTGATATATATATATTGTTACATATATCCACTTTGTATTGGTATGTGGCTATGTTTTTGTCATCTCGTAGATCCATTGTGTAATCCTTGTGACTACTATCAGTTCATGTCATGGAAGTATAGATCCACATTGTATCTTTGGTGGCTATACCCTTCAGTCAATATGATTATGGATCTATAGTGTATTTGATGGTGGCCATACCTTGAAAGTCCTTTATCATTCAAGCATAGGTATGCCTTCCTTGGGTTTGAAGCATGTCATAACATTTGTCTGATGGTTGTTTGCAGCTTCTACCAAGTTCTCTGACTCCATACCCTTGCTTCAACAGTCTACAAAGTACTTCAGTCATCATTTTATGTCTTCTGACCTCGCACTTTGGGGGGGAATCGGTTACACGTCAAAATTACTCACTTCGATGATGTCTCATTGTCATTATCGCAAGTGTCACAAAATTCATATTGTCGTCTCACCTATGTCGCATCGCGGACGACATCATAAGAACACTTGAGATATCCTCTAAGATTCGTTAGAAGATGAAAATATCTCTTTTGGCAAAGAGTACAAAATTTTACCTTGAGAAATTACCATCATAAAAGTACTTTTGGAGATCAGTGCTCCCCTGCCCACTTGCAAGAAGCGTTAGCACTCCTTGCCCTCTTAGCAGGGAGTGTTGCAATGCTTTGTGACCCACTTTGAGGGAGTGTCAATCCGTTGAGAAAATCTTGGGGACAAATGCCCCTTATCTCTAAAGACAACTGAGAAATATCCAAGTCAGTTTGGCTCGAATCCAAGTTTAACGTTGGATATAAGGGGAGTTCCACAACTGATGGAGTAATATCCTCAACTTATCCCAAGAATATCTAAGGTGGTTAAGCCTCTCAAAGCCTATATAAGGAGGCATTCTCATGGTGAAGAGGGGAGAATAATCAATGAAAACTATTGTCATTTTGATCATGTATCGTTCGAGCAAGGGGTTGGACAAGGAGAGCTTGGTGAGGTTGCTACATCTGCATCTACATTTTGTAAGCACCTTGTTTTGTTCTCATTAATACATGTGCTTGGCCTGTTTCCTTCAATTTTTTGTACATTTACATGGACTTGTTCCTTTTGGATGAATCTAGCTTTAAACTAATCATGATAGAATAGGAATTATGTTTTGTCTTTGGTGTTTATTGGATTGCAGGACTCGTTGAAGGACTTGGAGATCAAGCTCAACTTGGACTGAGCGAGGAAAAACTTCATAAAAAAGGTACTCATACTTTCTTCCTGATTCCTATGGACTATTTTAGATACATTTCAAGGAAAGTCAGTGTTCAAAGTTAGCATTCTTCTATCTTATCTTGATCATAGGAGTCTAAGATCCAAGAAAACATTCACCTGTCCACAAAGGAATTTTCCCACAACAAAAACCTAATTTGAAACTTACGTGAAGTACCCTAATCATGTACAACCATAGGTTTAACATTAAAAATATCTTAAGATCCTAAGCATTCCCTCTTTTTTCACCCCTTTTGTATTACCATGGGGTTTCTTGTTTTGACTCTAAAATTGAGTGACACTTCACTCCCCTCTTTCACCCTATTAGTAGTGTGTGTTTGTTTTAGTCATCATACATCCATTCCCTTGTGTGTTTCGTATGTTTCGTATAGTAGCATGAAACCATTTGTTTGCTACAGTAACCATACTTCATACAAACCTTTACAAATCTTAAATTTCTTAATAGAAAAACATACGAACCAAGAGCTAATGATAAACAAGGGTAAAATAATGTTGAATCTAAAAGTAGAAAGCAAGGTTGGATGTGATGTTTGATAACTATAAGGACTATCCGTAATGGGAAGACTTAGGACTTAGATTTAGGAAGAGATCAAGGGTTGAGTTAGAATGAAGCCTTTCAAATCCTTAATTGTTTGTTAGAACAAAGAGAATACCTTTTAAGACCCACCTTTCAAGGCTTTGCTCAAACAATGTATCCATGCAAACCATAAATATATCAAACCATAAAGACAATACCTTTCAAAGCCTTACTAGAACATCATTCCATAACCCATTGAAACATATATCTCCACTTAGATAACGAAATAGTTTAATATGTTCATAAAATAATTCAATATATTGTTGGAAACAGTGACAACAATTCATCCATGAATAGGATTTCAGATCCTATAAACCGGGGTTGGTTGTAACCAATGCACCTAAGTTAGAATATGGATGAGATTACATTTAATGTGTATATTGCTATAAATTTGTATGCCCGTAGAGGCTGCGAGTGTCAGAGAGGAGTGAGACCCGACTGTAATCTTCATTAGCTGAATAATAAGATAACCGATACATATGCTTGGTGGACGTAGCCCAACATTTGGGTGAACCACGTAAATAACTATGTTCTTTGTCTGCATTTGTATTGATTGTCTTATGGTAATTTTTGTTTCCGCATTTACAAATTACAACAAGTGGTGTCAGAGCTGAGGAGGACGCAGACTAGAAGAAGCCGCTCACTGAAGACCCGCATTGAAATCGTTGTTGAATTTCTTGTTTTTTGCATCGGTGCTTGGATATTATTGAGAGGGAGCGCCGGCGTTGGACACCAATTCTAGGGGCGCGCTGATTAATGAAATTCGCAGTTTTTTTAGAGGGAGCGCCGAAAGGGAGCGAGCGCTCACCTTACCGGCTAAAGGGAGCGCCAGTCCTGTAGTCCCCTTGTGCGCGAATTCTTGTTTTGAGGCAGCGCACCCCTATCTCCTCCAAAGGAGCGCTGAAAAAGTTAAGGAGCGTTGACCCCCCCTTTATAAAAGATTCATATGAAGTTTTTTTTTAATTTACATTTTGAAAAGATTTTGTATGAAGTTTTTTAAAATTTACATTTCTGGAAAGTATTAAAAAGGGTTTTATACTTTTTCATTATGGAAAGTATTAAAGGTTATTATATTTCAGAATGAAAATATAATATGCAAATGTGGAGGATGTTGAAGGGTGGAGGAATAAGGTGGAGTGAGTTTTCTTTTATAATTATAAGGTGGAGGAATAAGTTATGTAATTTTCTTTTGAAAATTACACAAGATTATTTTTTCACATTTTTTTTTTAAAGGGGCCTTGGATATTACAAACAGTGGTGTTTGTTTCTTTTATGTTTCCTCTAATGAAAAAGATGCAGAGTGCTAAGTTTGAAATTGAAAAGTTTAATGGCAAGAACAATTTCGAGATATGGAAGGTTAAGATGCACGATTTGCTCGTGCAACAAGGCGTGGTGAAGGCACTTTTGGGAAAAGCAAAGCAGCTCGCGTCCATAACAGACGAATACTGGGATGAGATGGATGTGAGAGAACTGAGTGCCATACGCCTGTGTTTGGCCGACGATGTACTGTTCAACATTGTTACAGAGAAGACAGCAGCCGGTTTGTGGTCAAAGCTGGAAATCTTGTATATGACAAAATACTTGACAAACAGGATCTTTCTGAAAAGACAACTGTATAGTTTGCACATGAAGGAAGGTACGAAGATTGTTGATCATCTAAATAATTTCAATACTCTTCTAGTCTAGTTGAATAGCATGGGTGTGAAATTTGAATTCGAAGATAAGGCAATTGCATTATTGTGTTCTTTGCCCGCGTCATGGGATCATTTCGTTACCTCTATTAGTTTCAGTTCAACAGAAACTATTGAGTTTGATGATACTGTTGGAGCTTTACTATCTGAGGAAACAAGGAAGAAATCAAATCTAGAAACCTCTACATCTGAGGCATTGGTGGTCAGAGGCAGACCAAAAGAAAGAGGACAGTGTCAGAGGGATTTCTCTCGGTCAAAGTCGAAAGGCAGAAAGAGCAAGCTCAAGTGTTGGTTTTGTGGAAAATCCGGACACCTGAAGAAGGATTATTGGAAGCGACAACAAACCTCCAAAGAAGACCCTCCAAAAGAGACGAAGGAAGCAAATGCAACCGAAACAAGTTCAGTAACAGGTTCAGGTATAGTTGATGAAGTTTTATCAATTAGTACTGGTTCACGTCATGATCAACATTGGCTATTAGATTCTGGTGCTTCGAACCACATGTGTCTTCA
>ML778730.1:279204-296456 GCA_009831015.1 Picea engelmannii | reverse complement strand
TAATAAAGTAAATGGAGAACTTTCTAATTATGGAAAGTGGTTATAAGAAGGTTAACCCTAAAATGAGGAAAATGGGTTAAGTGGTCAAGTGACTATTGGATACATGGACAAGTGGAAAATTGGGAAAAGTTGGACATAGGTGATTATGTGGACAAAGTGGCCTAGAATATGCTTCTAAGGAAGCTACTTGGAGAGTATAAATAAGAAGCAAAGGTCTCTTGTGAAAATCATCTCTTGAGCATAGCTTGAAGAGCATAGCAAGGGGTTGAAGGAAGGCAGAGAGCGTATAGTTGGATGAAGTCATGGAGACTTGAGTGTGAGCTGATGCCAGGTTCTTGAAGTCTGAAGCAAGTTCCAAATCTGCATTCCATGGGCTCAGATATGCCATAGAAACTCTGGTATGGTTACATAGTTGTCTTGATGGATATTCTTGCTTATTGTATGGTGAATACTTAAGTCATTCTTAGTATGGATGTTGTGATGTGGTTATGTTGGTTGATTTATAGAGTGAGCAACACTCTTATGATTCAATATTGATACGATTGCCATAGTATACTAGTTTCTTATACATGACTAAGTAGCATTCATATTGTATGGTTTAGGAGCATGAGTAATATGTGGGAGAGCATATATGTGTTGTGATTGGTTATGGTTCAGATGGGACAATGAAAGACAGAAGTAGATGTGACTGAAGGCTACAAAGGATTTGAGTTTTTCATAGAGATAAAACCCTAAGGCATACGCAAGTTGTAGTACATACGCTTGGTGCACTACTGACAGGTCACGTACCTGTTGACAGATTGGTATATTTTGAGGATTGATTCATCTTCTCAGTTGGTGTTGAGTTGTGTAAGTTGAGTCTTGCATTGTAGAGTTGGTGCTCTTGTGGAGTTGTAACTCTATTCAGTTGTTGTTGATAACCCAAGGATTGTAGTCCGTAATAAAAAGAAAATTGTACATACATCTTGTGTTCTTTGTGTTCCTTGTGGTGATGACTTATTGATGATATATGTTGTTGTTATATGTTGTTGATATATGTACACATACAAATTATTATAAATGACAGTAATGAGTGTTGAGTAATTGGTGATTGCTAGCTAATGTGTTTTGTGAAGGGAAGTTTGAAAAAGATCCCTACATTGATTCACCCCCCCCCCTCTCATTATGGTTAGTGTATCCAACAATTGGTATTAGAGAGGGCCTTCATTATAAGCCTTAACAAGCTTGGAGGAGATCCATGGACACACAAATGGATGATGAAGTTCCAATCCTTGATGAGGAAAACTATTCTACATGGAAAATAGAAATGAAGGTGCATTTGAAGGAAATAGGAGTGGGTGTTTGGAAAGTAGCAATTGGTGGATCAGTTCCTTTGAAGAACAAGTCAAAGTTTGTAGCTCAAAGGGAAGAAGAGAAGAATGATGCATTGGATCTAAAGACCATTCTTAGTGAACTCTCAAGTTCCATCAAATAGAACATGGGACAATTCACTTCTGCCAAGGATCTATGGCTAAATCTAGAGGAGACATATCAAAGAAAGAAGACACTAAAGACAACTCCATCAAGAACAATGAAGGTAAAGAATCTCCAAAATCCTCAAATTGCAATGATTCTAAATGTGATGATGTTGGCAAAAAAGAAGACCTTGAAGACAACTCCATCAAGATCAATGAAGGTAAAGAATCTTCAAAATCCCCTGATTGCAATATTTCAAAATGTGAGGATGTTAAATATTTCTCTACAAGTGAAGAAGAAAATCTAGAGATAGTATGTGTAGAATTAGATGATAGTTATCCCATGGAAGAAGTAGAAGAAGAACTATCAGAGCTTAAAAGGAAATTTGAATGGGGTCTATTTGAATACAACTATGACCATTGTTACATAGAATATAGCTATCTTTCTGAGAACACTAAAAGGTTTCTTAAAAGGAATCAAAGGCATATCTTGAAGTTAAAGGAAATGCTCAAGAAACAAGAAGAAAGTAAAAAGACTCAATTAGAATAAAAAGAAAAAGAGATCAAAAGACTAAAGAATGAAATAGAAGAACATAAGAAGGTAGATGATGAGATTAGCAGAAGTCTTGAAGATAATATCCATCTCAAGACTCAAATTGAAGAAGCCAAAAGGGTAGAGGAATTACTAAAGAATCAAGTAAATGAAAAGGAAGATTCATGTCATAAATTGGAAGTTGAAGTTGTTGATATTAGAAAGAAAGTAGAGAAGTCAAGCAAGTTATTGAATAGCTCAACAATCTTGAATGAGATCTTGGATGGTCAAATATTACCAAATGATAAAACAAGTCTTGGATACAACTAAGAAGCTATTCATTGTTGCTCATTGTCACACCAGGGGGAGCGATACGCTTTGGAGTTCATCACATTGTTGCTCATTGTCACATAATGGCATCCTTAAGGGAAGCTCAAGTTTGTCATCTTCAGAAGCATACATGGGTTACAATGGTAATAGTCACGTACATACGCAAGCTGACCTATGAATAGGTCGTGTACATACGTGAACTGTATGTGCAACAGGCTGTGTATCTATGGTAAAAAGACCTGGGAAAAGGGCTATGCATATGAGTTGCAGCATGGTATGATGGTATAACTCTGTGTTGCAGGGTCTGACATGGTTTGTTGTAGGGTCTAACATGTTTGTTGCGGGTTTTCATGATTAGATGTTGGCGTACATAATTTTTATATGTATGGTGGTGATATATGGTTGAGTGTTGAAAGACTATCTTAGATCCATGATTGGTACACTTTTAGTACATTGTTAGAGGCACCTACTAGCAGTATGATTGGCACATGTTTTATGGTGGATATGGCGTACATGCATGAGGACACATCTTGATTGTAGTTCATCTTGTTGTGGTATTGGTGCATGGTTTATGCACTTTATTGGTACAAGTGGTGATACATGTTTGGTGCACTTGTTGATGCATGGATGATATAGTTAAAACACTTCATTGATTAAGATACATGATTGTGGAACTTGGTTCTTGGTGGAGGCATATCATGAATGATATGACACTTGTTTGAGGCACATGGTTGGCATGTTGGTAGAGGCATATGGTTGATGCACTCCATTGATGATATCTTATGGTATATGATATGGTATTGATGTACATGGTTGATGTACATGGGTCTTGCGCATGGTTAGCACAGGATGTACTTGGTTGATGTTTTATCTTTTGCTTCATAATGTATGGTATGGCACGAGTTTGATGCATGGACAGGTCCAAGGATCGTCATAAAAAGAGCAGTTGATCTATATTCTAGTTGAGCGGTAGCATTTACAGCAGAAGCATATTGCAGTGGTAGCATATTGTTCATATTGCAGAGAAGATAGGGGGAGACATACCCATAGGGGGAGTCATTCTTCTTTCCATGATTCCAGGAGGAGAGATTTATCAAATGCAAAGATAAATACTTGAAAAATAGACATGTACTGGGAGAAAGAGTACAGAGGCATAGTTTCAGGGGGAGCGATGGTCACAGGGGGAGCATGAGATACATATCTTCAGCATTACATCAAAGTGACATCCCTTGTTCAAAAGGGGAGAGATTATTCATAGGAAGATCAAAGGCATTCAGACAGGGGGAGCAGCCCCAAGGGGAGAATGACCCTTTGCCATTGATGTCAAAGGGGGAGAAATAGCCACATTGATATGATTGAGATGCCTATTGATGTAGAGAAATGCCTTGTCTACATGTTGTCATCAATGATTGGTGTTGACATCAATGTTAGTATTGCCATCAATTCCAAAGGGGGATATTGTTGTATCATGTTGTCATTGATGCCAAAGGATTGATGTCAAAGGAACAATGTCTTGTCATAGTATATTGATGTAGTGATTGGTGGATCATGTATTGACCTTGATTGATCGATCATGTATTGACCTTGATGTCAATGGATTAATGTCAAGAGGAGTCATAGTCGTATGCATAGATGAAGATGGATTAATGAGTTGTAGTTGGATTGATGTAAAGATAACTCATTATTGTCTTGTCATGGTTGTACAAATGGATGAACTCCAAAGTGGTCCCCTTATGGTGAAAGCCCTCACGGGAAGATGCTTTGCGGTTGTGTTATCCTAGTAGTATGGTTAGAGAACCCATGCTTAATTTTGGAATAATGAGATGAATATCAGTGAATTTGTCAGTGAAACTATCCTAGATGGATAGTGCTTGTCAAGCCATTTCCGGTGGTATGTGGAACATCACATAACTCCTCACAGTTTTAGAGTTATGGCTTTACGAAGTTGGAGGACCCTCATATGTTGGCTTGAAGCCCCAAAAGGTCAAAGAAGTCAAAGTGCTTGCAAAAGGAGGATTATTTAAATAATAAAGTGACAAAGTCAAAGAGGATTATTTAAATAATAAAGTGAAGTGACAAAGTCAAGGAGGATTATTTAAATAATAAAGAGAAGTGACAAAATCAAAGAGGATTATTTAAATAATAAAGTGAAGTGACAAAGTCAAGGAGGATTATTTAAATAATAAAGTGAAGTGACAAAATCAAAGAGGATTATTTAAATAATAAAGTGAAGTGACAAAGTCAAGAAGTTATTTAAATAATAAAGTGACAAAGTCAAAGAGGATTATTTAAATATTAAAGTTAAGTGAAAAAATCAAAGATGATTATTTAAATAATAGAGGGAAGTGACAAAGTCAAGGAAGATTATTTAAATAATAAAGTAAATGGAGAACTTTCTAATTATGGAAATTGGTTATAATAAGGTTAACCCTAAAATGAGGAAAATGGGTTAAGTGGTCAATTGGCTATTGGATACATGGACAAGTGGAAAATTGAGCAAAGTTGGACATAGGTGACTATGTGGACAAAGTGGCCTAGAAGATGCTTCTAGGGAAGCTACTTGGAGAGTATAAATAAGAAGCAAATGTCTCTTGTGAAAATCATCTCTTAAGCATAGCTTGAAGAGCATAGTAAGGGGCTGAAGGAAGGAAGAGTGCATACAGTTGGATGAAGTCATGGAGACTTGAGTGTAAGATGATGCCAGGTTCCTGAAGTCTGAAGCAAGTTCCAGATCTTCTTTCCATGGGCTCAGTTCTTCCATAGAAACTCTGGTATGGTTACATAGTTGTCTTGATGGATATTCTTGCTTATTGTATGGTGAATGATTAAGGCATTCTTGGTATAGATGTTGTGATATGGTTATGTTGGTTGATTGATAGAGTGAGCAGCACTCTTATGATTCAGTACTGATATGATTGCCATAATATATTAGTTTCTTATACATGACTAAGTATCATTCATATTGTATGGTTGAGGAGAATGAGTAAAATGTGGGAGAGCATAGATGTGTTGTGATTGGTTATGGTTCAGATGGGAAAATGAAAGATAAAAGTAGATGTGACTGAAGACCACAAAGGATCTGAGTTTTTCATAGAGAGAAAACCCTAAGGCATACGCTGGTTGTAGTACATAGCAAAGCAAGTTAACGGATTGTAGAGAACAAGGTAGCATCAAAATAATTTCATAATCGCGCCCCTATTTTGATAAATAAAAAGGTCATGTGTTTTCAATTGACTTCATCTTTGCTGATGCCGCTGATTTATTAGGACTCATATATACATATATATATAAGGCCTTTGTCGTTTAGAAAGGCAAGGAATCCTTCACAGAATCCAAAACACACTGTGTTAGAGATTGATACAAGCAAGTAAAAGATATTATGACGTTGATAAAGGCAACAACTCTTTCACATAATCACATAAAAAATTATGAAAACAGGAGCCAACTTCAAACTCAAGATAAATTCAAGGGAATGCATCATAAAATAGCCATCAGTTTGGCAGAAATAAAATTTTGCTCCCTTGTTGCCAGTTCACATAGAAAAACGAACTCAATTACTCATGAAGACTCCTTATAGCATACACAAAATGCTTGACATGAATAGAACATGTGGACACAACTATCTTAAAATCTTGCTTGATAGGATTGTTGATTTCAAGAAAATGGACATTAAAGCTAGAAACAAAATAAAGACTATGGTGTCCAAGTAACTAAACGAACTGACTGCCCATTTTTTATATATATTAAATGTAATATTATATTAAAACAAAGATATGAAGATAAGAATGATAATATTTCGGACAGCAACAATATTTTTAACCATAACAAAAATATAATATTTTATTTTTTTAATACACTTTATCAATCCAGTATGATTGTGCATAGCTTTTAATGTCGTGTGCCAATGATATTGAAATAGTCGTTGAATTCTCAATAAATTCAAACAAAATCTATGCCAGATGCAGCATCTATGGATGCATGTGATCGTGTGGTCGAGATTATAAAAATAAACAAACAGTAATTCCCATGTATGCCTCATGTCTCACGCACTAGGCTTGATTCTAGAGATTTGTTTGATGCAGGACAACATACATTAGACAAATGGACAACATGTGATCCAAATGCATGCACAATATACTAGGAACATGGGTAATCGAACAACCACAACTCTCTAGTGTTTCAAAGAATTTAAACATGAACGCACGCAATCTTGAGTAGCTTGGTTCATTTTTCAATAGTTAATTATATTATAAAATTACGTACTTGGATAATTTTAGTAATTTTAGTACTAGTGCATTAGGTAATTCATTTATTAGTTTTGCATTGGTGAATTATATTAACAAATGCACCAATTCCAATCAATTTAAAATATTATCTATTGAAAAAAGTACTAATGCCAATGGTTTATTAATATGATGTATTAACAAATGCATCAATGTCAATGATTTATTAATATGATTTATTAACAAGTGCATCAATGTCAATGGTTTATTGTTTTATATATCTTTTACAAACACATTTTGAGTAGCAAAGTTATGTTTTTTTGCACTTATCAATGGCAGTAGTAGTAATGATATATTTTTTTATTCATAGGGACTTGTTGCTTTGCAACTCTACTTGTTTAACTTGCACATGAGTTTAAAAATGATTTTTTCAACAAAACCATGCAACTACTCTATACAGATATTTTCACACAAATTCTTGGTCAATAAAGTTGGTTGTACATCCATTTTGTGAATCCCCCACTAGAAATTAACTAGCAAGCAACAAAATTATCGAAATGGTACCCATCTTAACAACATTAACAAAAGTCATAGTGTAATCAATATATTCTTTTTGAAAAATCCTTGAGGAACCAAGCAAGTTTTATGCTTCTCAATGCTAACATATTAAGCAAATTTAGTTTTGTAGATCCACTTATAGCCAACGACATTCTTATCCAAGAAAAGAGAGACCAATTCCCAAGTCTAATTTTTCACTAGAGACTTGTAGTCCTATACCATTGCATCTTCCCATTACAGTTTCTCAAGAGCCTAGAATCTTCCCACTATAGTTTCTCAAGAGCCTACCCATAGGAAGAAGGATCACAAGTAGCCATGGATTTCATCATAAGAGAAAAATTGCCCCATTGCCTTTTGCCATGAATCCTTTGAGTTTGAAAAGCATCACCAACACCATAACTTATGACATAAAGAGTTTTTGCATATCACTTGAGGTGAGAAATCCCATCCTTTGAAGGAGACGTAGATGTATTAGTCAAAGCATCCCTAGAAGGATCTTCAACAACTACCTCATTAGTAGACTCAATATCTACACTAGGAACATACACATCATTGGGAAAAATAGCATCCACAGAATCAAAAAATATAAGAGGAGGTAAACCTAAGAATTCCACCCCTTGTAGTATGAAGCATGCATTGAAGCATATCAACAAAGGTGTAATTATTCCTTTGAACAACACTGCTTTTTTGAAGGGTGTAAGGCATAATGCACTACCAAGTAACTAGATTGGGTGAAAAGACTCTCAAAATTATGATTAACATATTATTTATCATTATTAGTCTTGAGAGTTTTAACATTTTCACTACACTAACTCTCAACCATGAATTTGAGCCCCTGGAACTTATTACTAGCTTTTGGGGTTAGTCCAAAACTGTTTACACCATGTTTGGGGGTGCTTCATGAGATGTGGAGTGCATGGTGTATGGTTGACCCCTAGTGTTGCACATTGGAGGTGGATTACTCTTGAGTTTCTAGACTTTCTATGGATGTTTGTATGGAATTTTTCTTTGGTGCATTGGAGACCTATGGAGCTTGGTGACTTCTCCATGTAGCCAACACATGGAGGGAGATTTCTTTCTTAGAGAATGCCTTGCATTATAGGAGGATTGTTGGAAATTCTGGAGGAGGGCACTGAGGCCTAGAGAACATGGGGTTTCTTGCATGGAGGATTACACTTGGATTGAGGGAATGGACATGTACGTATGGTGGTCCCTAAAGAGGAGCATGACCTTGGAGATGCATTAGATATTTGAAGCCTTGTATGAGAATCATTGGAAATTAGGGAGTAGAACTCATGCCTTGGAGCCTTACTTGTTGATTATTTCCACCTTGGAGCTTGGCATGTTTTATCTAGAGTAGAGTGCTTCACATGTGTGGACCTACTTGTGTCTTATAGGTTGCTTGGACTAGGTCCACTTGTCATTGTAGACCTCCCTTACATCTCATATAAATAGAAGAAGAAGAGAGTCATTATCATCAATCATGCACTTGTGCTTATTCTTCTTTGCACTTGGGGTAGAGATGTGAGGAGAAGTGCTACTCTCTCTCTCTCTCTCTCTCTCTCTCTCTCTCTCTCTCTCTCTCTCTCTCATTTGTACTTTATCTCTCTTTGTCTTAAGGTGCTAGGGTTTCTTGGATAATTCTTGTAGTCTTGGGATAGGTTTGATCCCCGAGGAGACAGTGGGGTTAGGATTTGGAGATAAACCCTAATTTGTACTAGTTGAGGAGGAAGCGAAGAGGAGGCACTTTGCATGAGGACAAGGAGAACTTTCTAGTGGTGATTCTAGCTTGTTGGGGCATATTTGGTGGAGCTAAAGTTTTCTTGGTTTTCCCTAGATTGGGTCTTAGAGAGCTTGGAGGGTTGTACCAGCTTGAGATAAGTTGAGAGTTTGTACTTAAATTCATCACTTATCCATATATATGAAGTTTCATATATCCAAAATTGTCTTGTTGCAAATTAATTCTTAGTAGCTTGAGCTAATGCAAGATTTGTAGAGGCCATTTCCAATAATCTTATCTTTTGAATATCTAACACTTGATTTTCCAAAATAAGGATTGGGTCATGATCAACCATGATCCTTCTCCTTTGATGGAATTACTTGATCACATATTTCTTATTTTTATCTAAAGTAAATAGATCTAACTTGGCCACTTCCTTGGTTGGCATTAGCATGGGCATGTCTCCACCAATGATTATTCTGAAAAATCTACACGTTGTACGTGTTGTATTATTCACTAATACTAAAAGGGGGGATGAATCAGTATTAGGAAATTTTTACCACTTTTAATCACAATATGTAAGTATTTAAGATATCACCAATTTATCACTCATGATTGCATTCAAGATACCATAACCATATAACCAGAAATACACAATACACAAGAATTTTGTGTGGAAACCCAAATGGGAGAAAACCACGGAATGATTTCTTATATATTAGAATATTACATTCATAGGAAGCACAAACTTCCAAAATTCTCCAGCACCAGTTGGAAGGAGGCACCAACCCCCTATTTACAGGATCCAACCTGAAGGAATCTACAACTCCCTAAATTCTCCAGCTCTAACTAGAAGGAGGCTCCAACCCCCTAGTTTACAGGCTACAACCTGAAGAAAGCTACAACTCCCTAAATTCTCTAGCTCCAACTGGAAGGAGGGTCCAGCCTCCTAGTTTACAGGCTCCAACCTAAAGGAAGCTACAACTCCCTTTATGTGCCCCTTCCTTCCTCCCTTGAATATAAATAAGAGAATCAACATGTTATTGTTGTTGTCACTGATACTAATATATTATCATCATCAAAACGGATACAATCAAATAAAACACATTCCAAGATCTCCAAGAATATCCTCCAAATCATGTGCTCAAAATCACCATGATATGCATCAAACCATGATTCAGATTATTTTGAGCATGAAATGAGAGCGGAGATATAATAAAGAAATGTACAGAGATATATTGGATATCAAATAATATAACATAGATATATCATAGATATAACCATAAACACAGAGATACAATAATACACAATTTCTATTAAAGAGTGAAATGTGCAAAACTGTAGAAATACAGAGTGAAAGACTCGCTAGAATGGTGGCAAGTTATCTCTAAGAAGAGATGTGATGGTTACACTCATTCACAAGAAGATAATTATTACAATGAGGCTCCAAAGGCCTTTTTAAAATAAAGATAATCCAAAACCCTAACCCTGGAAGATGAAAAGCCAACAATTATGTGGACCCTGTTTTGGGTAGTTTGGTGTATCAACTTCCCGAGGGTGTAACTTTGGCATACGATCTTTGTTTGGGGTGTATGATAGCTCGTTGGAAAGGTATCGACGAGGAGATTCATTTTGGGGGCTCAATTAGAGACTTTAAATTTTACTAGGGTTCCTAACCGTGAAAATACATCGTTTAGGCACTCAAAATGGCCCAGGAAGTTTGGGACCCAAAAAACTGCTAAAAATAGTAAACTGCCAACAAACTGTTTTCGAGCCAGTTGGAATAGGTGGGTCGCCACTAATATCCACCTGGATCAATCCTCCCTCATTAGGAATCAATGGTCTCCATTACGTTGAGTTCCCGGGGGAGAGGGGAAAGAGTTTGTTGAATCTTAATCTTGGTGAGTTGCTTGCCTTGCTGGAGAAGTTGTGTTTCTTACCTTGTTGAAGGCTATCATGAACCTATTGTTGGAGGGGCTGAATCTATTCAATCAACATGTTTTTTCTTGTCTTGACTGGGCAGCTTGTAGGCACCATTTTAAGTGAAGAAATAATATATTCTTTCTCTTTTGTGATCTGCTTCTATTGGATAGAACGGTCTTGGGTGAAGGTTGCAGTGGTTGCAGTGTCCTTTTGTTCACCTTTTGAACAAATTATGAAGAGGTTGAATTTTATAGTATGAGAGATTAACTTGCGGCACTGTTTTCATGGGACAGTATTCGAAACTACCTATAGTATCTTGTCGAGATGACCCCCTAGAGTAACAATGACACTACGGGGTCGAGACTCATAAATAGCATGGTGCATCCACATATATGGCTAGCCCAAAAGAACATCATAGACATCTAGTGGGGAAACATCACAAAATACCTCATCCTTGAAGGGTTGGATGTCTTATGACAATCGACACTATTGGCTGACATGAATATCTCATCCTTAGCGAAGCCACCCGATGTTGTATGGATGCGGGTGTAGAGTTTTTGACAATCCCAATTGTTTGACGACCTTTGCTGAGATAAGGTTCTTTTAGATTCCACTATCAACAAAAAATTCGGCGGGGTCCCCTTCACCCACATCTATGAATGAAAAAGGTGATCCCCCTCTTCAGGATCTGTTGGTTCTTTTGGTTAAATTTTTGCGGTCGCGACAGTAGCAATGTGATCTACATCAATGATCTGTCTTCTCTAATTATTTTCTGAATCAAATTCTAAATCAAGGTTTGGCTCCTTTTCATTGATATCGACCACCAATGAGTTTTTGAGAGACTTTCATCATTGTCGTGCCAGGGGATTGTATGGAAATCACACCACTTTCTAGTGTCCTTCTTCGTCTTTCCATTACCCTTTTTTTCCTGTGGTTTGGATTGGTTTTCTAGAGGTTGGTTTTTAGGGTCGTCTTTACCATACTTTGGTTGGTGCGGATTTGCAGACCTGAACTCTCATTTGTTTTGGTGCCTAAATTTCTACTCCATTTTGATAGCATATCGATAGGCAACTCCCAGTGATGAGATGTCCAGGAAATCCATTTCGGTTTGGATGTACCTATGCAGAGCCCCGCGGTATTTCAGAACCAGATGTCGCTCGGAATATTTGATACCTAGCTTGGTGCGCAAGGTATGGAAATTATTTGTGAAATCCAACACTGTTTGGCCCCTCTCTTTCCGCAGTGTGGTCTATCTCATGATTTGGTCGTCATAGTTACCAATAGGGTAATATTGTTCCTTGACCGCATCCAAAAAAATACCAAGTGGTCTTGGCCCCATATATTCCAGAATCCTCTGTGGAACTTTTCTCCCAGTAAGTTTCCCACCAATGTTTGACATGGGAGAGAGCCTTAAGGAGTGTGGAGGTAATCGTTTCCCTGTCAGAAAAATTGTGAACAGAGAAGTAACCTTCTAGTAGGTTTAAAACTTTTTCTAGGGAATCTGCATCTATCTCACCTTAAAATATGGAAATATCAAAATTAAATTGTACCTTGAAAGGAGAGGTGCCTCCAAAGTGGTCTCTTGATGAAGATGTGCCTATTTTTATCAGCAGACGTTGAAGGATGTGGGCAAAATTCTCCATCATTTTGTCCCTCTATCACGTGAGAGCTTGTTCAAGCAACAAATTAATAGAATATTTTGCTTTGTTGTTTTTATTTTCTTCCACCATCGAGAGTTTCTTGGGCATGCGAGAGCGATTTTCCTCGAGAGAGACAAGCTCGAGACCTAAATTTCTATATTTGTACCTCGTCGGGGACATGCACTGAAAAACGATCAAGAGGAACCTACTCTGATATCACTGACCATATTATTTTGAGCATGAAATGAGAGCGGAGATATAATAAAAAAATATACAGAGATATATCAGATATCCAATAATATAATAGATATATAACCATAAACACATATATACAATAATACACAATTTCTATTAATGAGTGAAATGTACAAAACTGTAGAAATACAGAGTGAAAGACTCACTAGAATGGTGGCAGCTTATCTCTGAGAAGAGATGTGATGGATATGCTCATTTGCAAGAAGATGATTATTAAAATGAGGCTCCAAAGGAATTTTTAACATAAATAAAATCCAAATCCCTAACCCCGAAAGATGAAAATCCAACAGTTATGTGGACCTCCTTTTGGGTAGTTTGGTGCATCAACTTCTTGGGGGCGTAACTTTGGCATACAATCTATGTTTGGGGCACATGATAGCTCATTAGAAAGGTATCAACGAGGACCTTCATTTTAGGTGATCATTAAAGGCCTTTTATCATATTTAGGGTTTTCAATCGTGAAAATATGTCATTTAGGCCCTCAAAATGGCCCCAAAATTTTGGGACCCGAAAAATTGCTAAAAATAGTAAACTACCAACAAACTATTTCGAGTCAGTTGGAATAGGTGGGTGGCCACTGATATACACCTAGATCAAACCATGATCCAAGATATCTAAGATGTGCCTCAAATAATATTCCATGCCTCAAAGAATATACCCAAAATGTGCCTCAAACATGTGCCAAAATATCCATGATGTACCTCATCCATGTGCCAATATCTCCAAGATATGCCTTAAGTATATGCCAAAAATCATCAAGATATAACCCTCAAAAAATATATAAGAAGATTGAATAATCTAGTGTGTAAGATATCAGATATTCAAACCTTCCTCAACTTTATCATCAAGAAGAATACCTTCCTCGAACTTTTGCACATGCGTGATTCATCCATTGTCAATCTATGGACACCTGTGCTTTGCTCCACTTCAATCCATGTATACCCTATATGTGATTCATATGCTTGCAACCTACATATATACATGCTTCACCCTGCTACAAATTTCATATAACCTCAGAAACTTGGTATGATCACCTTTGTACGCTTCACTCTCCTCGATCTCCTTTCTCCTAGGTTAGATTCGCTTTGTTGAGATCACCAATCCTCCTATCACAACTGTGAATTCCACTTATGCTATCTCCATTCACACACTCACACTTGCTTGTATGTCAAATGAGAGGTTCTTGATGTTTATTTATACCTTTCCAAGTAACTTCTTTACTTGATCTTTGAGCCGACCTGAAACTTCTTGTTTGCAACAACTTTTCTCCTGTAATTAATTTTAGGGCCAACTTGTAACTTCTTTGACCTTAGATATGGTTCTTCTGACCATACTTCAGGGCTTCATCTTTAATAGGGAATAAATTCTCAATCATTAGGAACCACGTGGTGTAGCACCTACCATTGGAAACAGCATGATGAGGACTATCCATCTATGAGGGTTTTGCATGCAGTTATGATCTCCTTCATACTCTTTTTATTCAATTAAATTTGAGCTCCATGACCATACCTCCAAGGCTTCTTAACCACTTAACCATATTTCTAGGGCTTCTTGTAGACTTCTTCAAAGAATCTTCCTGTGAGGGCCATGCTTAGATCTACACCATAATGGGACCACTTTGGATACTTCTTCAAATACACCCATCACTTCTAGAGTATTCTAGACTTCCTCTAGGGTTGACATCAATGACAACCAATTTTCCAACAATCTCCCACTTTGGCAATTATGGCAACACTCATACTCTCCCTGTGACTATTTCTCCCCATGTATTCATGCTTGCTCCCCTTGTCTTCATGGCTCCCCCTGTCTTCATGCTTCTTAACTTTCTCTCCCCCTTTGACATTAATGTCAAAGGGTAACCCCCCCTAATGATTTATGTCCCCCTATATTCTTTGTGAAATGTCATGTAAATCATTGTGGAGAAAAAACTATCCAAGTTTCTGTCGAAGATACTCAAATGTCTCTCTTGGGAGAGGTTTTGTGAAGATATCTGAAATCTCTTCTTTTATCCCAATGTACTCCAACTTGATATTATTCTCTGTGAATTTTTCTCGTAGAAAGTGGAACTTGATAGGATTATGCTTGGTCTTGGAATGCGCCACTTGATTTTTGGAGATACTTATAATATTGGTATTGTCACAGAATATTGAAATAGGCTCATCATATTCTACTTGTATGTCTTGCAGGGGTTGCGTCATCTAGAGGACCTGAGTATAACAAGTTGTTTTTGCAATATATTTTGCTTCTACCATAGACAATGATACTGAGGATTATGTCTTACTTAAATAGGACACCATACAAACGCCCAAGAAGAAGGTTTCTCCACTAGTACTTATTCTATCATCAATGCTTCTTTCTCAATTTTCATCTGTGTAGGCGACCATAGTCAGCTCATTCCCTTTCGGATACCACAATCCAAAAAAAATTGTTCCTTTGAGATACCTAAAGATCCTCTTTACTACCATAACATAAGTTTCCTTCGGCGTTGCTTGAAATCTTGCAACCTGTCCAACTTCTTGCATCACATCCGGTCTTGAGGCCATCACATAGAGTAGGTTTCCAATCATCAATCTATAGAGTCTCTAATTTTCTTCCTTAGATTCATCATATTTTCTTAACTTGCCACCAGTCACCATAGGGTTACTTACGGGTTTGTAATATTCCATTAGGAACTTCTTTAGCATTTATTTTATGTACTTGGTTTGGGAAATGAAAATACCTTCATCTATATGAGATATTTGGAGTCCCAAAAATAAATTCAAGTCACCAAGTAGAAACATTTCAAACTCATTATGCATGTCTTTGGAAAACCTCTTACTCAATATGTCATCGTCACTTCCAAATATGATGTCATCCACAAATACTTCAATGATAAGCATGTTGTTTCGATCCACTTTTATGTAGAGATTGATATCTGCATTGCCCTTTTTGAATCCTTGTTGTTGTAAGTACTTGTCCAATCTTGAATACCAGGTTCTAGGGGATTGCTTGATTCCATATAGGCATTTATTCAATCTACAAACATAATCTTCTCTTTCTGAAAGTAGAAACCCTTATGGTTGTTTGATGTATACTTCTTCTTCTAATTCTCCATTTAGAAATGTTTATTTTACATCCATCTGATATAATCTGATTCATTTGGAACATACATAGGCCAAGATCATTCTGATTGCTTCCATTCTGGAAACAGGAGCAAAATTTTCTTCAAAATCTACTCCTTCAACTTCAAAATATCCTTTGCATAATAGCCTTGTCTTGTTTCTGGTTACATGTCCATCTTCATTTATTTTGTTTCTAAACACCCATTTTGTACCAATCACATTTTTGTCCTTAGTTCTTGGGAGTTGTGTTGGACACACCTACCACACTTAAAGGGGGGTGAATGAGTGTGGGGCTCTTTTTCCCAAAACTTCCCTCTTACACAAAAACTTCTTAGCTAAAATTCAACATTTATTCATTACCCATTGTTGTCATTTGCCACCAATTAGATGAGAACATATATCAGCAACATATATCATAAATATATCATCAACAATTCATCACCACAAGGAACACAAAGAACACAAGATGTATGTACAATTTTTATTTTTATTATGGACAACAATTTGGGGGTTTATCAGCAACAACTGAATAGAGTACAACTCTACAAGAGCACTAGCTCTATAATGCAAGACTCAGCTTACACCCTCAGCACCAACTGAGATGAGGCAACAATCCTCAACAGATATCAATCTATCAACAGGTACGCGATCTGTAAGTAGTGTAGCCAGCGTATGCACGTGCCCTGGCTCACTACAGCCCGCGTATGCACGCAACCAGTGTACACAGCAGCCTGTGTATACCTTCTAAGCAGTTAGGGTTTATCCTTCAAGATAAACTCAGATCATCTGCAACCAATATATCATTCTCTTTTGTCTCTGACTATTCAATCTGACCACCAACCAACACATCCAAGCTCTCCAATAGCTTTCTCATGCTCCACAACAAATCAATATGAATGTTATCTCAATCATGTAGAAAGAACTAGTATACCATAGCAATTATGTCACCATTGAATCAAAAAGAATATTGCTTATTCCATCAACCAAATCAATCAAACTGAACCACATCATAGAATACATACCAAGAATTCCCTAAGAATTCACAACACATTAAACAATAGTATCCATCAAGACAATAATGTAACCATACCAGTGTCTCAGTGATAGATCTGAGCCCATAGAATGTAGATCTAGAACCTGCCTCATCATCCAAGAGCTTGGCACAACTCAAACACAAATCTCCATGATTTTATCCACTATACTCTCCCTGTACACAAATAGCCCGTGTATACCTTCAATGTATACGCACCCTATACACAGAAAACCCGTGTATACCTCATAAACTAGGGTTTCTGAAGCTCCAAGAATTTTTTCGTCAAGATATCTGACATTGCCAAAACTTTGATGCATCCATGAGATCCTCCTCTCACTCTCTTCCTCAGAATAGATCTCCAATCATGCTCAAGAGATCCACACCAATAAGTTGCTCTCACAAGAAGCTCTCCATCAACACTCCAAAAGATATTCACAAGAAGCTCTCCATTGATCCACAAAAAGGATGATCTACAGGAGACCA
>ML778730.1:232342-270350 GCA_009831015.1 Picea engelmannii | reverse complement strand
TCAAGCCTTCATGTGGGGGTCCTTCATCTTTGTAAGGCCATAACTCTCAAACCATGAGGAGTTATGTGACATTCCACATACCACCAGAAATGGCATGACAAGCACTATCCATCTAGGATAGTTTCACCAATAATTTCCTTGATCTTCATCGCATTATTCCACATACAAGCATGGGTTCTCCAACCATTCTTCTAGGATAACTCAATCCGCAAAACGTCTTCCCGTGATGGCTTTCACCATAAGGGGACCACTTTGGAGTTCATCCATTTGTGCACCTTATCAATCATGATAATACAATAATGAGAGCATGGGTCCTCCAACCATTTTTCTAGGATAACTCAATCCGCAAAGCGTCTTCCCATGAGGGTTTTCACCATAAGGGGACCACTTTGGATTTCATCCATTTGTGCACCTTATCAATCTTGATAAAACAATAATGAGTCATCTATACATTTTTCCAACAATGCATCATATACTAATGCAACCACATCGATCAATCTTCATCATGTATCAATGACAACTCATTGATCCATCTTCATCATATCAATGACAACTCATTGATCCATCTTCATCTATGATTTCTCATCAAGGATAATACATATTACATTACATCAATCATCAATAAAGAAATCACTTGATATCAATCAATCAAACCATTGGCATCAATGACAACATGATCCAACAAGTTGAAGATATATCATTTTATGATTAATGTGGTCCCAATTTTTGAGACACTCCTCCCATCTTTCTTGCATTTTTAGTTGTGGTTCTTTTACCAGTTGTACTCAATAATCTGCAACTACTTTGAATCTGGCTAAACTCTCCTCTGCAAGCATCTTGATGCCATGTTCGTCTCCGCCTCTTCCTTTCTGGATCTCTATGACATATTCAATTTGCTTTGATACCTGGCTAGATTTCTCGAACCATATCACCATTTCCTTATACACTATGAGTCCTAGCAAGTTTTCTTATTGAAATCCAACAATATTGGTCATAAAGACCTCCCTATCTGACTTAAACTAACTATAAATTTATGTGAATTCAATCTTAATGAACCTTACTGTTAGGACCCAGAAATGTCCCTTTTTCATCACATCTTTTGCCTATTCAACCTTATCATCTCTAAGTTAAATGCCTACTATAATGCATGCTAAGACCTTTTTCCCCAGGTATGAATCATTTATCTTGATTTTATGTTTTCATTTACTTAGCATGTTTGATTGGTAACGTTCACATGTTTTACCCATAAAATGATTCAACTAATGATCAAAATGGATAGAATAGCCAAGTCTTAAAGAATGGTCGATGTTGTTACACCAGTTGTTACAGCTATGCGCCAATCTTGGAAATTGTTCCAGCTATGCGCCAATCCTGGAAGTTGTTACACAACTGCTGCAACAGGTGCCACCGATTCTGCTGATACATGACTGCTGTAACAAATGCCACCGATTTTGTTGTTACACGACTGCTTCAACAAATGCCATCGATCCTGGGACCTGCTACACCTACTGTTATATGTTTTCACTTGCAAGATTAGTTCTAGATCTTGTATTAATGATATCATATGAACAGCTTGAGAATCAGGGATTCTCAAGGTTGTTCTGATTTTGTTTTAACTGAATGAATCTAACTTTAAATAGCAGAGATTTTGTAATCAGAGGGGGGATTTTTCAGACTACGAGAAAGTGAAGAGAAGTAAAGCTTATTGTACACAATATTTTTGGCAAATCAATAGAAGAGTGGATTGAATTTCTTTAGCAGGCTGTAGCATATTTCCCACAGAGGATTCAGTGAGAAGGAAAGGGTCCACCTTCCTCACAGATTCCCCTCTGTTTTGAATTCCAAAATAGTTGTTTTAATGTGAATGGTTTATCTAATTAACAATTCTAGAACACAGTTGTTGTTACAATCCAGTGCTTTCCTGTAGATGCGCATAAATCTGTCTCATGAGAATTAAAAGTCAATTGTTGAACATTGTTAGAGAATTTCTTTCCCTTTTTCTGCATTAGATTAAAATCTTGTTTTCAAGTAAAAGAAAATAAAAGTGTGGATTACTTTCTTGCAATAAGTATATTTCCTTCTGCAATTAGTAGTGAAATCCTTCCTGCAAAAGTAAAATAGATTAGATTAGAATAGGTAATCCATAATTCTTATACATTCATCAGTCTAGATTTCAATTTGTGATTTCAAATCTGCATAACTCCAGCTGTCTCAGCATAATTGTGTTAGTAATAATTTTTGTTTCTTTTTTTTTTCTACTACAATTAGATTAGTGTTTCTTCCATAATCTAGCATAGACTGTGCACAATTATCTTGAAATAACAGACTTCCCTGGGTTGACAATTCATATTTAACACCTTAACTCTCTATTCATTTAGACAATTAAAGTGCCCAACATTTTGGCATCGTTGTCGGGGAAGATAATTATAGATTTTTGTAAGCACATTAGTTTTTTTTTTCTAAAGGAATGATTAGTCTGCATGAATCGAGGAACGCGAGGACGTATTCCCCAAAATACTAACCCTACAGGTACCAGAGGACATGGAGGAAGAAATACTACACTGGGAAGACAAACATTTGTTGATGAAATAATAGCCAGAGATGATTCTTCTTCAGGATCTATTTTTCACCCTGCAAATCCTCCAAGAAGACGTAATCTTCAGTCATCGGAACTACCCCTTCTTGAAACATCATTTTCATCAAGGGCTGGAGCTGAAGCAAAATTCAAAGCTGAATATTTGTCACCAACAAATCAGCAAGCAACACTAGAGAACATTGAAGATCAGGGAAGTATAGTTCGAAACAGGGAAAATCTAGAAGAAGCGGTTTATCGGATCAATGGTTGGATAGTCACTAAAGAAGAGTGGGACGCTTTTCATATTGAGTGGAGAGGAAGAGAACATATGGAAAATCAAGGGGATAATGAAGAGGAGTTCCTCCAAGAGAACCCACAAAACAACGAAGATCAGGTAAACAATGAAAATACTATATCTACCCTGGTTTTTCCTATTTCTGATGCTCCCACACGAGGGATGGATCCTATGAAAAACATACCTCTCTCAGCTTTTCCGAATTTTCATGGATTTTCTACTGAGGATCTGGATGAGTTTCTATTTGAATTTGACATTTTGTGTAGAAGCTATGACTACACTACCACTGCACAAAAACCTAAACTATTTCCAGCTACATTGAAGGGTAATGCATTAAGATGGTTTATGAGCTTGGGAGGAGAGAACATTTCAACATGGGTACAGATGAGGCAACTTGTGTTGAACAGGTACCAAGACTATTGTCGAACAAGGGAATGAAGGGAGGAATTGTTCAAAATGTGTTAGAAGGAGGATGAGACCCTTGAAGATTTTGTGGAACGACTCCAGTATAATCTACAAAGGTCTGGGCATCCGGATGTAAGTAAAGACATTTTAAAAACTATTTTGCTAAAAGGAGTTAGAGAATATTGTTTAGATATACTAAATATGCTTGGCAAAGGAGATATATGTAAAGAATCCTATGAGGACATTGTAGACTTCTGTAAAAGATGTTCTCAAGGATCTACAAAGAATAGGTCAGCTACCAAGTATACCACTTTTTAAAGGGTAAAGAAATCAACCAATAGAGGAGAAACAAGAGCAGAAATAGGTAATCTATTAGAAAATTTCAAAACTTAGATGATTAACTCTTTTGCTTCACAAATTGACACCTTTCAGATCAAGCAGAAACAAGCAAAATCAGAGAAAGCATTGTGCATTTTCTGTCTAAAATGTAGAAAGAAACATCCACCAAGGTAGTGTCCGTTGAACAGTGTCCAGGTATGTCTTATTTGTGAATTAGATCATGCTACTGACCAATGTCCCTCTCTACCAGGAGTAAAAGCATCAATGAAGGAAACTAACGAGGAAGAAGAGGCTACCTATCTAATTACACAAAGGAGATAATGGCAACCAAGAAGTCAAGGTATGAACTCTCAATTCTCTCTTGCAACACTTAATTATTGGAACAATCAGCCACTATATGGCCAGACAAATGCTCCCCCTCCACATCAGATGTCAACCCCTTACCAAGATCTCAATGCATAGTTACCAATGCTTCAGCAACAGAATCACCATGGACAATGGAACCCATATTGGAGATGCCCTCAACAATAGCTCAGTTATCAGAACTATCACCAACCGAACCCCTATCAACAACAATTCCAACCCCAGTACCAGCAGCAACAGTTGTAGTTACCCCCAAATTCCCCACTGAACAATCCTCCTTTATGACCTCAGATGCTTGTACAACCTAACCCAAACCCAAATAATAAGGTCGTTCAGAACATAGACATACACAATGTGCCAACCTTGTTTATTACTCTCATGCCTTGTGATGAAATCAAATTAAGATCAGGGAGAATAGTCGAGCCAATAATTGAAGATGCTCCATCTTCATAGTCAAACAAGGAATTAGGGGAAAGACCATCTGCTGATATAGAATAAATTGTCCAACCTATAATAGAGTCAGTAGACCCACCATTCCCTGATAGGCTGAAAATTACCAAACCTATGGAATTACCATCTTTCAATCTCTTAGGAGAATTGCAAAATATGCACATTAATATTCCATTATTGCAAGACATCATAGATGTCCCTATTTATGCCAAGACTGTAAGAGATCTCTATATAAAAAGACCTGGATGAAAACCCCGGGATCCCCTCACCGTGCATGTGGTGGGGGATTTTTCTGAACTGATGTTAGGCAAATCCCCACCTCCCAAGTATGGCGACCCAGGAAACCCTACAGTCACTGTCAAAATTTGACATACATCTATCCCCCATGTGTTAATCGACTTAGGGGCGGCAATTAACATCATGCCAATAGAAACTACAGAATTGTTGCAACTCAGAACACAAGTCTGACCTACTCCTATTGTTCTCGAATTAGTTGATCGTTCTACCATCAGACCAGAAGGAGTAATATATGATTTAGTCATTTCTGTGGATTCATGGGAGTATCCTTTTGATTTTGTTGTGTTGCAACCCAAAACCCGTCTAGGGGGCCACCCTCTAATTCTTGGAAGACCATGGTTAGCTACAGTCGATGCTTTCATTGGTTGTCGATCTGGTTCCATGACCATCTCTGATGGTTATAACACAAAAAACCTGACCCTGTATCCTCATGCTACACCTAGGGCGAAACCTTAAAATTCTTTATGGAAGAACATTGAGGATGAAAATGATCTTCCTGTACTAACGATAGGAAAAGCCTTGAGTTTCAAGGACAAGACAGAGGAATAATTAATCAATTGCTTTATCTGTGACTCCTCTTCTATTACATGGAACACACACCATCATTTGATTAGAGTCTTTGACCCCATCATCTAGGAATATATAAGCTCAGAAATGTTCTCGGGAACCACTAACAATCAACATGATTCAGTTGTAACAGCAACCACTATAACAGCAAACGTTGTAACAACAGATGATGAAACAGCTGAATTGTTTCCTAAAGTCAGTTCCACGAGCATTGTTGTAGAAATTGAACCTGGAAAAACCTTGAACATCAATCCTGATTTATCCACTGCTGAAACTCGTCGATTGATGAAATTATTGATTGAACATAAAGAAGCATTTGTCTGGGATTACATGGATATGAAAGGTATTTCCTCTGATCTATGTACCCACCATATATACATTAAGGAATAATTATGTCCCATTTGCCAACCCCAATGGAGGATGAATCCAAACCTTAAAGAAATTGGTAAAGAAGAACTCCAGAAACTTCTCAATGTTGATTTCATTTACCCTATATCAGACAGTGAGTGGGTCTCACCTTTGGTTATTGTTCCTAAAAAGAATGGGAAATGGAGAGTCTGTGTAGACTATAGAGCACTGAATAAAGCAACGCATAAGGATCACTTCCCTCTTCCATTTATTGATCAAGTTTTAGACAATCTAGCTGGGAAAAAGTTTTTCTCTTTCTTATATGGATTCAGTGGCTATAATCAGATAAAAATTGCTCCACAGGACCAAGATAAGATCACTTTTACCATCCCTTGGGGAATATTTTCTTACAAGGTTCTCCCATTTAGCTTGTGTAATGCACCAACCACCTTCCAGAGAGCTGTAATTGGTATTTTTTATGATATGTTGAATCACTGTATGGAGATATTCATGGATGACTTTACCCTTATGGCATATATTTCGATGAAGCCTTGACTAATCTGGAAAAAGTTATTAAAAGATGCATACAGTCTCATCTTTCTTTAAGTACAGAAAAGTGCCATATGTTGATGAGCGAGGGAGTAGTGTTGGGACACTTCATTTCTTATGCAGGAATCCAGGTAGACCCCGCCAAAATCCAGGTAATTTTGGATATTCTAACTCTTTCAACTTAGAAAGAGGTCAGAAGTTTTTTAGGGCATGTTGGTTATTACAGGAGATTCATTAAAAAAAATTCCAAACTGGCTTCCCCCTTTTTTTTTCTATTAACAAAAGATGTTGACTTTCATTGGACTGACAACTGTGAATTGTCTTTTACAGATCTAAAACAGAAATTGTCCACAGCTCCCATTTTGAGAGGGCCCAATTGGGTTCTTCTGTTTCACATTTCTTCAGATGCCTCTGATAGTGCAATCGGTGCAATAGTAGGGTAATAGAAAGACAAAGAGCCTTATGTTATCTACTATATCAGCAAGAACATGGCTCCTGCTGAATTAAATTATATAGTTACTGAAAGAGAATTCTTAGCAGTAGTTTATGCAATCAATAAATTTAGGCATTATGTCACTGGATATCGTACTTTTATTCATATTGATCATGCAACAATTAAATATCTGATGAATAAACCTATCACTAATTCCAGATTAACCAAATGGTTGTTACTTCTACAAGAATTTGACATCACTATAGTAGATAGACCTGGAAAAGAAAATGTGGTTGGTGATTTTCTATCAAGATTACATATAAATGATGATAATTTACCTGTTGATGATTCCTTTCCAAATGAAAATTTGTTTGCAGTATCTGCTCACTCACCTTGGCATGCAGACATTGCTAATTATTTGGTTGCAGGGAAGGTACCTCCCTATTTATCTCCATGAGAAAGAAGGAAGATTATTCAGAAGAGTGCTCGGTATAGTTGGATAGGAGGATACCTTTTCTACATAGGCCTTGATCAGGAAATCATTATGTGTGAGGGATGATGAAGTATATGATCTGCTGAAGGCTTTCCATGATGGCCCTTGTGGGGGTCATTTTGCTGATAAAAGGACCGGGCATAAAATTTTAAGGATGGGTTATTTTTGGTCCACCATATTTCAAGATGCCAAGAAATACGTTCAAACTTGTGACAGTTTCCAACGAATGGGTCAGCCAAACCATAGGGATGATATGCCTCTACAACCTCAGGTAGTGTTAGAACCTTTTGAGAGATGGGCCATGGATTTCATAGGGCCCATTAACCCACCTTCTAATCAAAAATTATATATATTGGTCTATATAGATTACATGACCAAGTGGGTAGAGGCGAAAGCACTCATTAGAGCCTCAGAAGAATCTGTCTTAGCATTTTTGTTCGAAGATATCTTTGTTAGGTTTGGAGTTCCCAGAGAGTTAATAACTGATGGAGGAACCCCTTTCACATCACATAAACTTGAAGTCCTACTCAGTAAATATCATGTTTTACATAGAATAGCTTCTCCATACCATCCACAAGGCAATGGCCAGATGGAAAGTACCAACAAAGTTATCGAAGACATTCTTACTAAAATGGTGAGAGAACATTGTTGGGATTGGACAGATAGATTGCATGAAGCTCTATGGGCTTACAAAACTACTTGGAGAAACACAATTGGTTTTCCTCCTTACGAACTGGTATATGGAAAAAGCCCTGTTTTTCCCATTGAATTTGAAATCAAAACCTTAAGAACTGCATCAACAATCAACCTCGACTTGACTATTGCACAAAAGGCCAGACTGCAACAACTCGATGAGCTTGATGAAAAGCGTTTGGACGCTATTCATCAAACCTCAGTGATTCAACAACAGAGAACGAAATGGCATGACCAGGTCATCAAGAAGAAATTATTCCAAAAAGGAGATTGGACTCTGTTGTACGATTCGCGCTTTAAAGAATTTCAGGGTAAGCTCTGTACACAATGGCTAGGACCTTATGAGGTAGACATTTTTTTTCCCAATGGGACAGTCAGGTTGATCACTATTGATGGATTCGATACACAGTTACATGAAAATGGTCATTGCATGCGCATGTATCAGCGTCCACTATCGAAGAAAGAATTTAAATCTAAATGTTCAGCCGATACAGGTTATCAATTCTTAAAAGGAATGGAGCTTGCTCCTTCCCTTTCTCAACTTTAGGGCTTATTTTGCTCAAACCTTGTATATAAATAAACTCGATAAAAATTTAAATATTTATGTTTTTGTTTGATTGTGTTTACTATGTTATTAAATTCATCCTTGAAAGGTATCAAGCAGTCTTTGTGTGTGCAGGTGAATAGAAAGGATGACTACAAAAAGGGCGATAGGCGATTAGTTCATGGAAGTTGAAAAACTTCCTAAAAACTAAGTGATGCAGCGTTCGGCCAATTTTCTGTTGTTACACCCATTTCCAATAAGTTGGCCGATTTTCTACTATTACACCCATTTCCGATAAATTGGCCGATATTCTTTTGAAATTGGTCGATTTTCTACTGTTACACCCATTTCCAATAAGTTGGCCGATTTTCTGGTGTTACACCCATTTCCGACAAATTGACCGATTTTCTATTGTTACACCCTTTTCTGACAAATTGGCCAATTTTTTGTTGTTACACCCTTTTCCGATAAATTGGCCGATATTCTGTTATTACACCCATTTCTGACAAATTGGTCGATTTTCTGTTGTTACACCCTTTTTCGATAAATTGGTCGATATTCCGTTGCTACACCCATTTCTGACAAATTGGTCGATTTTCTGTTGTTACACCCATTTCCGACAAATTGGTCGATTTTCTGTTGTTACACCCTTTTCCGACAAATTAGTCGATTTTTTGTTGTTACACAATGGTCGCTTTTCACAATTTTCTTTTCCAACCATCTTATTTGTTGTTACACCTACCTCCACCATTTTCTCCAAGGCACCTGTCGATACATGGATCACTATTACTCTGTCTTGCCACTTCACTCTTTTGTTTTCTTCACATTTTTTTCTAAATACTGCTACTACAGCTCTACACTCTTTACATGTTGTGGCACCGCTGATTGTTCATACTGCAACTATCTTTTTCCTCCTTCTCTAAGAGAAAGTGTTGCTTCATCATTACTTGACTTCACATCTGGCTACTTCCCACTGATTATCTCCAGAAAGGACTCCATATTTGCTCTAGTTCTCATATCGTCATTTTTCACACTATCCTTCATCATGTTAGCTATTCCATGCGGTTGGATAGCATGATCACTCTGACAGAAAGTTATGTGCGGTAAGATATGAGGTACGTGACTCATCCTACGTGTTAAAGTAATGAATATATAAAAGCATGCTTTCTCATTTTTCTCACCACTTGTGCTAAAATTGATCCACCTAGAGCCAATCTGATTAGTTGGGGGGGGGGAATCCAAATCTAGCCATCCAAACGGTATTTTATACTCACCTTCACCAACTTTTTTATCACACTTCTTTTCGCTGAGACACTGTATTCTACATGCAAACCACGTTCGAACCGGATACATTTATGGTTTAGGGGCTAGTCTCTCCTCCTACGTGACTGTTAGACTCTCAAGCAACATCATGGGAGGATCAGCTATGAGGTATGAACCTGCAAATTTGGACATTTTTCTATTGCACCCAGAGGCCTACCAAATATTTCTGCAGGTCGGCTGGATACCCTATTTTAAGAAGCTGCAGGGGTTTAATGAGGACGAGGTATTGGAGTTTAGTCAAAATCTCACCAAAGAATATTCAATGGTGAATGGGGTAAGGATTCCAGTATCAGAGGAAATCATTGTTTTTGTCACAAGGTTACCAACAAAAGGGGATCGATGGTTTAACAGAAAAAGTCATCTTCCGGATGCTCAGAAAGATTTCCTCGTTAACAATGAGCAAATTCAAAAAAATGGCCAAGGTGCGGATGTCAATTCTTTACCAGAGCCCTGGGGTAAAGTTGCATAATTCGTCAAAAGGTACATTACCTGTGAAGGCAGGTACCAAGTTGTTTATTTTAATGATTTCATCTTATTATCACATCTGCGACATCAGAAATTCATAAACATTCCTTATTATCTACTCCATTCATTGAATAACATGGCTCATTTTGTAAAAATATCCAAAAACCCCGAGAACTGCCTTTCCAATCACAAACTCATCGGACTATTAATTCGCATAGGTATGGGCATTTCCAATAACCCATTACCTATTGTAGCAGACCAGCCACCTTCTATACCTACAGATATGCTAGGACCTTTTCCTGAGTCTCTGTCCTCGGCTGCAACAGCAGTCCAAACCCCTACTGTCGTTGCCCGTAAGATGACCCAGATAAGTAAATGCACAATCCATGGCCATCCTAGCACCAACCAGACAAGCCTTGATGAAGGTGAATTGACACAGCCTATAGTTGTGATTGTGAATGCAAAACAACCAGCTATTACATCGAGCCGTATGACCCAGCCATTGGCCGTGACAGATGTTTTACCCCCTGCTCTAAAACAGAGAATGCTTGTTCCTGTATCTGCATTACCTAGAAAGAGCACAAGGTCAAAATGGTCCACTGCAACAACAAGTTTGACTACCCCTATTGCACCGGTAGAGACACCTATTGTTTCAACAACTGTTCCAAGTCCTACTATCACTGCCAGTAGAATATCTCAGAAAAGAAAACGTCCATTCAAGGGAAAATGTCAGAAAGACCTGGACTCCATTATATCAGCAGAAACTTAGAACCTCTTTGTTGTTGTGACTGAGAACTCTACAAAGATACATATACCAAGTTTTACTTTATGCCCAGAACTGCAAGCCATTATTGTCTCACTTCAGATTGAATGTACTCCAATCGCAGCAGAATCATCGGCTCTGCCTGATGATTCTATGGATTATACGTCAAATAATGATGTCTAGATCATAGAAGACCCAGGCAGACCTGAATTTCATACTTGTGTGGCTGAGGAAGAACAACATGTTCCACCTCCATCAACGAAGAAAGCCTCATCTTTCGTTTCTATTTTACCAAGGAGAAAAACCAGGTCTACCAGCTTTGCTGAAGTAGCAATTGGATGGCAAGCTATGGAACATACTATTTATATTCTTTGTACATTATCCACTACGATTGATGAAGAGATTGTTACACAAGAACCAGTCTCTTCCAATAACCTAACAGTGCTATTAAAGACACCTACAAACAATGGGACGAACATACAAGGACAAGTCAGGCAGGATGAAGTTGTTACACAAGAACCAACTATCCAAGATGAGCATGTTCCACAAGAAGAAGAAATGACAGACACAGTTGTTACACAAGATCCAACTTTCCAAGACGAGCCTGTTCCACAAGAGGGAGTCATGACAGACACAACTATTACACAAGAAATAGTTATTCCACCAGAAACAACTATTGACAGTATAATTGCTCCACAAGAACCAGTTACAAATAGTGTTGAGGATGTACCACTTTCCCAACTGTTTTTTCAAATAGAGAAAAAGATAAGGCATACAGAAAACTCCAAAATAATTGTGCTCATAACAGAGAATGGAAGCCTCAAAGAAGAGTTAAAAACCCTGAAACAAGAATTGGAGATTGCTCGACAGAAGAATCCAGAAGGGATTACTCTGGACATCCTAACACTCAAAAAAGTTGTTATGGATAGAAATAAAGAATATACTTTGAGGCGGGTTATAAGGTAGTAAAAGTGTTTATTGCAGGAGGTCTAACAACTCTCTCAGTCAAGACTGAACATGCACTTACTGCTACACATAAAACAGCACAACCGAGAAGATCTCAACATCATAAGGCAGTTGTTGGTTTACCAACAGCTTTCAAACAAAAACCTTTGTTTCCCTCAAGAGTTGATAGTCAAGCAACTCAAATAGATTCTATTCTTCAAGACAAAGCAACGGAGACAGATTGTTGACACCGCAAATTCTCTTTTTAGCACATCATTTTACCATACAGGCACTTATCAATTTTGCACTGGAGGAACTAGTTCCCTAATTCAGCTACAGAGTAAGGTTTGAATGTGTTTTGCATGAGGACATGCAATGTCTTCAGTTGGGGGGCATGTTAGGACCCAGAAATGTCCCTTTTTCATCACATCTTTTTCCTATTCAACCTTATCATCTCTAAGTTAAATTCCTACTATAATGCATGCTAAGACCTTTTTCCCCAGGTATGAATCATTCATCTTGCGTTTATATTTTCATTTACTTAGCATGTTTGATTGGTAACGTTCACATGTTTTACCCATAAAATGATTCAACTAATGATCGAAATGAATAGAACAGCCAAGTCTTAAATAATGGTCGTTGTTTTTACACCAGTTGTTATAGCTATGTGCCAATCTTGGAAGTTGTTCCAGCTATGCGCCAATCCTAGAAGTTGTTACACGACTGCTGCAACAGGTGCCACCGATTCTGCTGATACACGACTGTTGTAACAAATGCCACCGATTTTGTTGTTACATGACTGCTGCAACAAATGCCACCAATCCTAGGAGCTGCTACACCTACTCTTATATGTTTTCACTTGCAAGATTAGTTCTAGATCTTGTATTAATGATATCATACGAATAGCTTGAGAATCGGGGATTCTCAAGGTTGTTCTGATTTTGTTTTAACTGAATGACTCTGACTTTAAATAGCAGATATTTTGTAATCAGAGGGGGAATTTTTCAGACTACAAGAAATTTAAGAGAAGTAAAGCTTATTGTACACAATATTTTTGGCAAATCAATAGAAGAGTGGATTGAATTTCTTTAGCAGATTGTAGCATAATTCCCTAAGAGGATTCAATGAAAAGGAAAGGGCGCACCTTTCTCACAGATTCCCCTCTATTTTGAATTCCAGAATAGTTGTTTTAATGTGAATGGTTTATCTGATTAACAATTATAGGACACAGTTGTTGTTACAGTCTAGTGCTTTCCTGTAGATGCGCATAAATCTGTCTCATGAGAATTAAAAGTCAATTGTTGAACATTGTTGGAGAATTGCTTTCCCTTTTTCTGCATTAGATTAAATTCTTGTTTTCAAGTAAAAGAAAATAAAAGTGTGGATTACTTTCTTACAATAAGTAGATTTCCTTCTGCAATTAGTAGAGAACTCATTTCTGCAAAAGTAAAATAGAAAGTTAAATTAGAATAGGTAATCCAGAATTCTTATACATTCATCAGTCTAGATTGCAATTTGTGATTTCAATTCTGTAGAACTCCAGCTGTCTCAGCATAATTGCGTTAGTAATAATTTTTGTTTCTTTTTTTTTTCTACTACAATTAGATTAGTGTTGCTTCCATAATCTAGCATAGACAGTGCACAATTATCTTGATATAACAGACTTCCTTGGGTTGACAATTTATATTGAACACCTTAACTCTCTATTCATTTAGACAATTAAAGTGCCCAACACTTACTACTTGGCTAGCATCCTGATAGTATTCCACCTGATGCCTAAGGTGTACCAATTATGTCCTCATAGATTTAGCTTCTTGTTCATCTTCCTTTGATTTGTCTATGGTGGCATTGGATATAGTTATTCCTGCTCCTATCAATTCACTCACCCTGGACTGTCTTGCATACAGCAGGGTTTCTTCTGTGATAATCATCATAATGTTGTCCAAGGTGATTATTCTCTTTTTTCTTGTCCTCCTAACAACTACTTATATCTCTTTTGATCATAAGCAATGGCCTAGACATTGGACAATTCATCTATAGGCTCTGGGATTGGTTGGTCCCCGCATGTGAGGAAATTTCCTAAGCTGCCTAGTGTGTGGAATAGTTCAAGTGTCATTTCCTTTCCTTTGTCAACTTTAGGTTTCTCATGACTAGTATTTGTACCTGGTCTTTGACTCGTTCGAGGCTTCTCAGAAACTTTTGTTGACCCCATTTTTTTCCCAATACGTGTATCTCTAACTTGTTCTCTACTTGAGGCATTTCCCATGATCTTTGTTGTTGTGTCTTCCGCTGAGGATGTTAATCCTGAGAGTGCAGAATGTGTTGGGGGTCCCATTGCGGTTTCCTTGGGTTCCTTATTACCTTCTTATTCTTCATCATCTTTCCCTTTGTTGGAGTTACCGTTAGACGATTCTTCAATACCCATACTTCCTTGCTCTTTCAATTGCGAGGGGTTTGGTCTAGAATGGGATGATCACCTTTAACTGTAATGGGGTCCGCTCCTATATCCAAAGACTTTGGTGCCTGAGATACTTGTGTTCTTAGTACCTCTGTTATTTCTTCATTTGTCCCCGTTCATGGTTCCCCTGTGGTGATTTTCTCTGAGGTTTGTTTCTCATTGTCTCCTTCTACCACGGTAGTTCTACAAGATTCTAGATCCCCAATTCCTCCAAATGTGATCGGATTTATTTCCATGGTTGTTCCTTCAGGTACCATGACAGCGTCCCCATGCATGTGCAATATCTTTTCATCTTCATCCAAAATTATTTGTGCCTCGGACCTATATAGTACCTACTCTACACCTTCCTATCGAAATGGTGCCATTGTTGTTGGCCTGAATGTCTGTTCTAGAAAGTCCAATTGTTCATCCCCAAGCAAGGCCATGAACCTGATCATTTCTAGTTTTTATTTCCTCTGCAAAACTTCGTCCCAACTGAAAGCATTCTCTGTGAATATTTCATCCTCGAAATCATCATGTCGATAAGGCCAATGAGACACTACCTGATTAGCATGTTCGACCACCAATTTTTTAGGGTTGTGTCTCATGTACCTCTCGGTCACGAACCTACATTCTATTTGACTTTGAGATTATTGTCTAGCATGTGTGGTATCCTTCACGAAATGGTAACCTACATAGAACCCATAGGGAATGAATATATTTTTCTTGTATTTTACCATAGATGCATTGAAACCTTGTAGTATAGTCTGGTAACAGATTTCCCCAACCCTAATTTATCGGGCACATGAACCGGCAGTAGGTGTGGTGCTCCAAGGGATCCAAAAATCCTGATGTATGTGTTCCTTTATTCCAAGTACCAATGCCCAATTTTGGATATTACCTTCCTCGTTGCTTCTGATAATCTTGGGCAATCCTACTTAAAAATTAGAGAATAAACTCGATCTATGAAACCATCACAAACTAAATCCATTGATCGTTTGTACATGTTCTCCCATAATATGTCAAAGTAGACATGTATAGGAAATTAGGAGACATGCCAGCTTAGGTTCAAGCCAGGGAAAACATGTCTAGTTCATATTGCATCTAGGAGATAAGACGCCATGTAGAATGTAGGGTTTTCCCCGGGATTTGGATTCTACACCTCTTCTATTCAGGTGCTCAATTGTTTCAAGATAATAGCTCCCCAATTAAAAGTGCTTCCAGATGTAGCAACCATGTGGGCCAAAGGCATCCAGGATTTGGAGAACCTTGAGAAATCCTTCTCTCCATATAAACAACAGATCAAGTCCATAAGGAAAATGTGAAGTTCTCGGAGGTTTGTTGTGTTGTACCACCCCAAGGAACGATTCATGAAATTCTTATCCCCCCTCCATCGAGACGCTAGAAATTGGTCGGTGTTATTTCGCTCATAGAACGCTACTAGAAAATATTTTTTCAACCTGACTTTAGCTTCCTTGAGCTTGTGATACATTCACTTATGTCGGTAATAACACACCTATGCATTCCCCATCCTTGTTATTCAGTAGGCATTTATCTCTATCGGCATGATGGATGATCCACTCCAAAATATCAACACACAGAAAGACGAGTGTCTTGGCTACTACCAGATACAATGAAGATCGCTTGATGTTATGGAAAACCTAGTCATCTAACCCCTTACCTTCAAGTCACTGTGAGGCGTGAATTTTGGGAAATCCTCATAATGGATTTTTCTATACAAGGCCAACCAAGAAGGAAGAATTACCTTGGAATTCATTCCATTGTCGATGTCTTTGAAGAATGGGGGCGGACTTGCAGGATTATTTTGTGACATTTTGATCATCGGCTTTGCCTTGGGGGAAAACTCTAGCTTTTTCTCCACTGAACTAGATACCTCTATTTAAGGTACCAGATATGTTATATTAGAATAATAGAGAAATAATCCAGAGAATATCACTGATATAGCAACAGAATTCTGAGATATTGCAGAGATAATAGTGGAACAATAATTTATATGGAACCACAACACCAGAATTATACCTTTATTGATAGGAAACAATGTTCACTTGCCTCTTCGAGGGGGAAACCTCCAACAAAGAAGAGCTCTATTACAATAATTTTCCAAGACAAAACTTTGCATACCCTCTATTCTTATTTATACTAAATCTATCTATCCCAAAGAACAATCTAGAGGAAGATCCTTCTAGAAGCGGAAGCTTCTATTAGGTCTTCTTACAATTGACTTATTCCTCCTTATTGTTTGGCCTTATTAATATTGACCTTTCTTACATGGGAATATATTGTTCTACCCACTTGAGAGATTAGGTAGGTTAGGTCCCTAACATGCCCTCCCCCTTAAAATCAACCTTGTCCTCAAGGCTTGAGATGAGGAAATTGTTGCAGAATGCTAGTTGGCTTCCAGGTGGCATCGGTCGGAGTTGTGTCTTTCCACTAAATTAACACTTCCTTGATGGTGCATTGATGAATATGATGCTCACACTAGTCCAAAAATGCTTGTGGTTGCAACCAGATGGATCCTTCTTCATCTAACTCAAGAAGGTTGGTTTGAGTTTGGCACTTAGTTCCAATCACTTTCTTTAAGCAAGAGACATGAAAAATAGGATGGATCTTAGAATAACTAGGCAAAGCTAATTGATAGGCCACATGTCCCACACACTTGAGAACTGTGTAAGGGCCATAAAATTTGGGCACCAGTTTTTGATAATGTTTAGCCTTGAGCGAATTTTATTTATAAGGTTGCAGATGAAGAAATGTTTGGTCGCCTTCAACAAATTGAAGTTATGAGAGACCTTGATTGGCTTGTTGCTTCATGCGATTCTGAGCCACTACCAAATTCTCTTTGAGGGTACAAAGAATAGCCTCTCAAACTGTAAGCATTTGGTCAACCGCATGAACCTTTGAGACACTTGGCATGTAGGAGAGAATGAAAGGTGGCTTTTGTCCATATATTGCATCAAAAGGATTCATGCGAGTAGTTGTATGGTAAGAAGTGTTGTACCACCATTCAGCTAATGGTAACCATTGAGCCCATTGATTTTTCCTTTCAGAGGCAAAACACCTCAAATAAGTCTCCAAACACTTGTTGACAACTTCAGTTTGACCATCGGTCTGGGGATGATAGGTGGTGATGAGATGAAATTGGGTGCCATGTATCCTAAACATATGTTGGGAAAAATTGTGGTCAAAGTGGGGTCTCGATCAGAAACAATAGAATGAGGCATGCCATGAAGCTTGAAAACATGATCCATGAAACATTGAGCCACAGTGGATGCAATAAATGGATGTTGAAGAGAACAGAAATGAGCATACTTCTAAAGACGATCAAATACCACCATGATTACTGACTTATTGCTTGATTTAGGTAATCCCACAAATGAAATCCATCGAGATGTCCCTCCAAATAGCGGGCAGAATCGGAAGCGGTTGGAGTGTGTTAGGGGCTTTGATTTTTTCTCCCTAGTTATGTTGACAAACATCACATTCTATCACAAAAGTGTGAACGTCCTTTTTCATACCATCCCAGGAAAAAATAATGTTTGACCCTATCATAGGTTTTGGTAAACCCGGAGTGGCCTACTGTGGGAGTAGCGTGAAGCTCAGAAAGCACCATGGATTTAAGTTGTGATTTTTTACTTAAATACAAATGCCCTTTGTAGCAAAGCTCATTATTGTGCCAAGAGTACCCTGGGGACACTGGAGAATTGCCTTGCAATTGTTGGATCAGATGTGAAATTTTGTGATCTTGTAGCCATTCCTGGCGAATAGCTTGGAGCCAATCTGGGACAATGAAGAATAGGGATAAAAGGGACCCTTCATCTTCATATTTTCGAGAAAGAGCATCAGAAACCACATGTTATTTTCCTTTCTTGTAAATGATCTCATAATCATATCCAAAGATCTTAGTTACCCATTTTTGTTTCTCTGGAGAGGAAGGTCATTGTTCCATAAAATACATAAGGCTTTGATGATAAGGGCACCAGAGATCTACTGCATGCAGAATAGCCAACATTTCCTTTTCATAGATTGATTGGCCCAAATGGCGGTCTGAAAATTATTTGTTGGTAAAGGACAAAGGTCTGACCTCTTGCATAAGGATTGCTCCAATTCCTTTCCCATGGGCATCACATTCTAGGACAAAGGTCTTTGTGAAATCAGGAAGGGCCAAGACCGGAGTAGTGCACATAGTCACCTTCAATGCCTGAAAGGTATGATCAGCTGCGAGATTCCAAGTGAAAGAATAATTTTTAAGTAGAGCAGTGAGAGGTGCCGCAATCTTTCCATAATTCTGAACAAACTTGCGATAATACCCTGTTAAACCTAGAAAACCACGCAATATTTTGATAGTCTTGGGACAAGACCAATTCTGTATGGCTTCAATCTTCTTAGGATCCACCCGGACACTAGCCTTTCCAACAATATGACCCAAGTACTCAACTTCTGAGGCACCAAAGGCACATTTAGAGTGTTTGAGGAAAATTTTGTGTTCAGAGAGTAGATGAAGAACTCGATCCACATGGGCAAGATGGGATTGCCAAGTTTTACTATAAATGAGAATATCATCAAAGAAAACTAAGAGAAAATGACAGAAGACGTGATTCATGAGGCTTTGAAAGGTGGAGGGGGCATTACACAGGGCAAAGGGCATGACCAAGAACTCATAGTGACCGTCATGAATTTGAAAAGAAATCTTGGGGATATAAGCATCTTGAATACGTATCTGGTGGTAGCCAGAACTTGGATCAAGTTTGGTGAAATATTGAGCACCACTCAACTCATCCAAGAGATCATCAATGACAGGAATGGGAAACTTGTCTTTGATGGTTAGTTTATAAGGGCATGAAATTCAGAACACATGCACCAAGTACCTTCTTTCTTAACTATCATGACCACATCAGAAGAATAAGGGCTGGTACTAGGGCGGATAACACCCGCTTGGAGGAATTCCTGCATGATTTTCTCAATTTCATTCTTGTGGAAAAAGGGATGATGATAAGAGCGAACATTGGGAGGAACACTGCCAGGAAAAAGGGGTATGGAATGATCATGAACACCACGAGAAGGCAGAAGTCCATGAGGAGCTGAAAAAACAACTTGGTGTTTGGAGAGAATAGCTTAGAGGTCAAGATGCACAGAGGGTGTCTCAACCACATGAATAGAATGGACTTGAGAAATAATATCGGAGTGGCCTTTCTTGAGGAGTTTTTCCATGCGATGGGAACTAATGATCTTAGGAGAACTAGTTGTGAGACCTTGAAAGTGATACATTTGTCCCTCTTGTTGGAATTGCATGGTTAATTCCTTAAAATCCATAAGAATGGGACCCAAAGTGTGTAACCATTCAGGAGCTAGCACAATGTCACACCTACCCATTTCAATGGAAAACATATGAGATTTTAGGTGGTAATGTCCAATTTGAAGACCTACATTTTCACAATGCCCACCACATTTCATGGACCCACCATTGGCTATCATGATTTGAAAATTATTGACAGCACGAATATAGAAATTGGTTTCCTGGGCAGTGCGATGATGAATAAAATTGTGGGTGCTACCACTGTCAACCAGGATGATGACCTTTCTATTCTTAATATAGTCAATGAGCTTGAGAGTTTGGGGAGAAGAGAAGCTAGTGAGATCATGCAAGGAAATGAGTGGTTCAACTTCAGGTGAGTCGGCGGGCTCCGGGGTAGCATCATGAAGGGAGGGCTCTTCAACAAGTGGAACTTTCACATCTTCTTCAGGATCATCTTTGGAAATGGCCATAAAAAATAAAAAAAATCCTTACACTTGTGCCTTGAAAAATATTTTTCATCACAATCATAGCAAATACCCTTCAATTGGCATTCATCCATGTCAGCCCTAGTTAATTTCGGGACCTTGAGGGGAGTGACAGGGGGGTTAGGGTTAGTGGGTCGAGGGTCAAGAACAAAAGAGGGTTTTTTGTTCAAGGAAAAAACAACTTGTTGGACCTCTTTAGCACATGTAGTAGCGTCCAAACAAGTCTCAGGACAGGCCATGAGAACTTGGGATCTGATTTCATCCTTAAGGCCACTGATAAAGAATTCACGGAAGAACACATCTGACATGCCCTATGTCTGAAAGGCCAAATGCTCAAAAGTAGTGATAAAGTCTTCCACTGTGCCTGACTGTTTCAATTTGGTCAAACAACTGAGATAGTGGGTATCAATATCAAAGCGGGCATAGAGCTCTGCAACAAACTGCGTCCATGCAATATACCCCTAACATGAATTTTTACGCCATTGCCACCATTCCTAACGTTCGGGATCTAGATAGAGGACAACATATAAAATTTTGTCCAACTCGTCAGTAATACCATGTAGAGAAAAATAATGCTCCATTTGAGTGACCCAAACCGTAGGATCGGAGCCATCAAATTTATTGACCTCTACACGGGAAAGATGGGGTTCACGATGAAAGGAGTTGGAGTTAAAATGCAGAGACTGAGAGGAATCAACATCATCAGTTTGGTCTGATGAGGAAAGACCTGTAGGGTGGTTCAAAAATTGATTGATAGCATACTGGAGGGCAGTAAATTGGGTTGTGAAGTTGTCTTACATGGTGTCAAATTTGTGTTCTACTTTTGCAATGTGGGAATTGGTAGATCCAATCTCAGATGTCATATTTTCGATGGAGGCATGGGCTTGATTGAGGGAAGCTTCAAGGTCTTGGTTACGAGTGGTGGCCATTTGGAGAGGAGAAGTGCGAAAAAGGGAAAATGGGTGGGTGGGACCACAAAAAATAAATTATAAGTCATAGGTACCCCGGCGATCAGTGCGAGAAGTTAAATAAAATGGAATAGGCAGAAAAATAGGGAAACCGGGAAGGGGTCGGGTCCGATGAAACAAAAAGGATTAAAAATGAAGGGTATGATTGTGATCATGGAGAAAAGGGGAATACAATGGGATAGGTCCCAAATAAGTGTGTCGGTGGAGTTATACTCTGGCCTGAAGAATACTGCAGTGACGAAATGCCCAAATTCTTAACAGGAAGAAATGTGTAGTAATTTTGCAACCTGAATGCAGGAGGCACAGTTACGCGACAATAGATCTTGTCTACTCTATTTTTGTTTCCATCCCAAGGGTTAGGGTATTCAAGGGTTCTATAGTCAAGGGTTTTTCCTATGCTATATCTCTCTGATATACGTGCGGGGTCCAACAGTAGTACTCAGCCCAATATCTCAGGGCACCAACTGAGGAGACTAGACAGTGCCCTTATCCATACTACCCGACTACCCAGGTACTAGAGAGTATCCTCCTGATTGTTGTTCTTGGTGGCACTATAGCATTCAGGAGACTGATCGGTTTATATGGAGAGCTTCAGGAGATCTAGGTCGATCTATATACAGGTGTTTTCTAATGCACTACCACTCGAAGGGATACCAACAGGGGTTACAAGGGTGGCCAACAAATGTGAGCTTAAGTACCACTCTTATTTCCTACGTGTATGACTCCTTGACCACGGGTTTATGTGCATAATGATAGATCTCTGTAGCTTTAAGACATTGGGATACGTCTCTACCCTGGAAAAAAAATTAACCCACAATTTTTTGCTGAGGAAAGTGATTTGATACCACTTGTAAGGTACCAGATCTGTTATATTAGCACAATACAGAAATAATGTAGAGAATATCATTGAGACAACAACAAAATACTGAAATATTGTAGAGATAACAGCGGAACAACAATTTATATGGAATGACAACACCAAAATTATACCTTTATTGATAGGAAACAATGTTCACTTGCCTCCTCGAGGGGGAAACCTCCAGCAGAGTAGATCTCTATTACAATAATTTTCCAAGACAAAACTTCGCATAGCCCTTATTATTATTTATACTAAATCTATCTATCCCAAAGAACAATATAGAGGAATATCCTTCTAGAAGCAGAAGCTTCTATTAGGGCTTCTTACAATTGACTTATTCCTCCTTATTGCTAGGCCTTATTAATATTGACCTTTATTACATGGAAATATATTATTCTACCCACTTGAGGGGTTAGGTAGGTTAGGTCCCTAACACTCTCCAACTTGCTCACTTCCTCCTTTTGGGATCTTGGGTGACCTGCGGGTTACTGGTCGTCTGGGCGGAATGTTTTCATACAAAACACAATAATTCATCTCAGTACCTCCCCTACCATAAGTTTCAAAGAAAACTACAATAAATACCTACATGCTGAAATTCTTATCCAGGCCCAATACTCACCAGTTATGGATTTGTGATAACACAACACAAATTTAGCCACTTAGCGATATTGGATCTGTTGGAGTTACTTCACACACACCTAGGATTTATTTTTCCTAAGTTTTTTCCTTGTTTATTATTCATTATCCAGTCTTTCAGTTAACACTTCAATTTGACTAGTTGAGTTGAGTCTAGATGCTGCATTGGTTTTGTCACCATGCAACATTGGGATCATCACCATGCTAATGCGCACTTACCTTGGGATCATCACCAGACTGGCATATTACCCTTGATTCATTGATCTACTCCTCATTACACTATGTTCAGTCAGTTAACTGAAGACTAGTTGACTAGTTAACTCAGCTAGGTGGCAGTTCACTCTCGTAACTACCCAAGAGACTAGACTATGTGGCAGTTCACTCCTGTAACTGTTGGTGTGTGTCTAGATCAATCTAGACCACCACTATGGAACAATGGTTCTACTCTAGTGCGCATCCATTGAGTTATACAAAGTATATCATGTGTAAATTATTCATTATTAATAACAGTTAATGAGAATTCTTCCATTCTTTCTCTCCTTCTTATTTCTCAATTTCTCTCTACAAATGTGTGTAGTATTGTCTATATAGATATATTATGTGAAATTTCAACACATTTACATGGTATCAAAGTTGACGGACTGCTAAGCAAAAACTACACCAAAAAAAAAAGTGCAGGTACAAAAGATTGAAGACAGCGGAAAGATGGATTTCCAAAAAGAATTCATTCTTACACCTTACAACTAGTTTGCATGGAAGGAGAGAATAATGATTCATCTCTAAACCAGAGGATTTTACAGGATCACCTTGAATACATATACAGAACCAACATCAGCCATGGAAAAATCTAAGTACTTAAATCGGATGGATGAAGCACTCAAAATGATTTACAATCTTATTTCTCTCGATCTCCTTTTTCACATATCTTCCTGTAAGACTCCCAATGAAGCTTGGACCACCTTGGAAGGGATATTTGGAAAACATGATGAGATGGGGGGACACATGTTGGAGTTTGAACTGCTAACATTGGATCCAAAAAGCTTCGACAATATCCAATATTTCTTTACAAAATTCAAGGATTTACTATCGCAACTCAAAGCTTGCGGGGTTAATAAATCTAAGGAGGTGAAACAAATGGTTCTCACCATTCTCTCCTAACTTGGTCCTGAATTCTTTGTATTCATATCCACATTCCATTCTGTTAGATTTTCCTTTGGAGCCACCTGGAAGATGCTTTCTCTTGAGGACTTTATCGAATCCCTGACACAAGAGCAAAACAAGCTCATCAACATGGGAAAAATCGAAGGCCCAAAGATGCATGCACTTACTGTGAAATATGGTAGCCAACAATATCAAAAATGTAAATATAAAGAAAAAAAGAAATCTCATGCACATCCAAAGAAGGAAGGGTACACAAAACCCTTCACCGATGCCCCCGGATCCAAAGGGGGAAAGGGAAGAAAAGGCGAGAAATGCACGTATTGTCACAAATGATTCCATCAAGAATCTGCATGCATGCAAAAAAAAATAGATCTAATGTCTCAAATAATTCAACAAAACAACCTTGGACATCGCATCCCCGAGGGTGTCATGAAGAAGAAGCCAGAATATCTGAATCCCAAGAAAGGAAACTCTAGCCATGCCTTGATTTCCATCAAATCCTTTCATGATGCTTGGATCATAGATTCAGGAGCATCACATCACATGGATGCCTCAAAAGTAGTATATTATTCATTGGATGCATGCAAAGGTCCTCCTATTCTGATGGGGGGCAACTCTTCTGTCGAATTCACCGGAAAAGGAAGGATTGAACTCACCAATGAAAGCTTCGAGAATGTGTTGCATGTTCCCAAACTTTTTGTCAACCTTCTCTTTGTGTATCATATGACGAATTCTGACACTGGAAATAAATTCATATTCACACAAAATGTCATGGAAATCTACGACATGCAAACCAACTCCAGGGTTTCTACTGGTGAGGTAAACCATCAGTCTAGATTGTATACTTTTTTTGAATTCATTGAACATGATTATGCTTTACTGCTTACTCATGGTGATGAAAGTAGTAGGATATGGCACAAAAGGTTTGGACATTTGAATTTCATATACATGCAACAGATTAGAAAGCAAATATTATTTTATGGTCTACCAGACATCCATTTCTCCAAGGGAGTATGTGAGGAATGTGTTCTCGGTAAACACCCTTAAGAGAAATTTGACAAAGGAAAGTCTCATAGAGCTTCTGCACCTTTAGATCTGATCCACAGTCACCTTATGGGTCCTTTTCCGCATCCATCCATCAGCAAAGCGAGGTTTTTCTCATTTTTGTTGATGATTTCTCATGTTTTACATGGATCTACTTTCTCAGGAAAACATCTGAGGTCTTTCAACACCTCAAAGATTTCAAAGCCTTGGTTGAGACACAGTCTGTAAAGAATATCAAAGTCCTCCAAACGGATAATGGGGGAGAGTATGCCAATCATGATATCCATGATCTTTTCCATGAGGCAGGAATTCAGTTGCAGCACACAGTTCCCTATACTCTGCAGCAAAATGGAGTTGTTGAGTGGAAAAACAGATCTCTAAAGGAGATGGCATATTGTATGCTACATGCAGAGTCACTACCATAGATACTATGGTCTGAAGCACTTAATTGTGCAACATACATCCAAAACAAATCTTCCCATAGATATGTCAAGGATAAGACCCCATACGAGGCTTGGAGCGGCCTCAAACTGGAAGTGACCCACTTTCGAATTTTCGGTTCACGTGCATGAGCCCGAATTCCCTTTGAAAAGAGGAAGGCACTTGATCCACAGAGAACTGAGTGTATTTTTTTTGGATACCCCGACAGTGTGAAGGGATATAGTCTTATTGATCTTTCCTTGGACCAGCTCATCATTGAGCGTAGTCTCCAATTCGAGGAAAGTGTCTCGCATGTACCTCAGCAGTTGCATGCAGACACCTTCATTCTTCCACATGTCTGAGATGATGATCATGCACATATAGACTTTTATTTAGATGAGAGTTATGATTCATAGGACTCAGATGATTTAGATATAGAGTCATTACAGTCATATCTAGAGTCAGAGCATCCATATGCAGTTGCAGATCCAGAGTAGAGACCCAAGTGGACACAGACTACTCTTCAGGATCCAGGGGATCTCGTTGGTGATCCAGTCAATACTAGGAGGACTCAATCTAATTTTGAGGAGACTCCTATTGCACTCACTACCACTGAACCATTTCCCTCCATACATATTTTCCTGGTTCAGTATTCAGATCCACAATCTTATGGCGAGGCTATTGGAAATCCCTTTTGGGAATCTTCCATGCAAGAGGAGTACAACTCCCTCATCGAGAACCAGACTTGGGATCTAGTTCCCCTTCCTTCTGGGAGGAAAATTCTCAGATGCAGATGGGTCTACAGGAACAAGAGTACAGCATATGGATAGATTAGCAGATACAAAGATAGAACTATTGCCAAAGGCTTTAAGCATGTGAATGGCATTGACTATGATGAGACCTTCGCTCCAGTAGCAAATATGGATTCCATACGATTGGAACTTTCCATTGCGGCAACCAAGGGATGGGAAGTCCATCAGATGGACATGAAGAATGCATTTATTCATGGTGATATCTCTAAGGAGATCTATATGGAGCATCCCCATGGATTTATGCAGGACTCATCTTTGGTCTGTCGACTGAAGAAGTCCCTGTATGGCCTCAAGTAGGCTTCGAGGGCATGGTATGCCAAGATGGAATCCTACCTGTTGTCATAGAACTTTGTATGTTTTAAATCAAACCTGAATGTATACATGCTCAGGATAGTTGATTCCCTTCTACTCTTAGTTATGTATGTTGATGATTTTTTGATCATCGGTTGCTCGACTTTAGCAATTGTTGCAGTCAAGAGCATTCTACATGACAATCTTTTGAGTACAGACATGGGTCCGCTACACTTCTTCCTTGGACTCGAGATTATTCAGGATACATCAGGCATCAAGTTGTATCGGGCCAAGTACGCATGATATCTCCTTGAGAGATTTCACATGACAGACTGCAATTCTGCTCCGACTCCTTTCCTATCAGGAGTCAAACTTGAGGATGGTGGGGAGACTCCACTGGTTGACAACACACTGTACAAACAGCTAGTGGGGAGCTTGTTGTATCTCAAACACTCCAGAACATACCTCTCCTATGTAGTTGGCATAGTTTCCAGGTTCATGTAGGAGCCGCATGAGCTACATTGGAAGGTTTCAAAGTGTATCCTTTGATACGTACAGGGAACCATCACCTTTGGGATTCATTATGCAGCAGACTCTACATTAGATCTCATTGGGTTTATTAATTCTGATCAGTTTGGCGATAGCATTGATTGCAAGTCCACATCTAGTTACTCACTCAATCTTGGCTTTGACCCTATCTGTTGGTCGAGAAAAAATCAAGTTGTCATTTCTCTATCTTCAGATGAGGCAGAGTACAGAGGGGTAGTTAACATAACCATTCATGCTATGTGGCTACAAAATTTTCTCACTAAGTTGGGCATTTAGTTTCATCGACCGATTGTCATCTGGTGTTACAACCAGAGCACTCTGAAGCTCTGCAGAGATCTAGTTCAGAGGCAGTGGATGAAGCACATCGAGATTCACATGCACTAAATCTGAGACTTAGTACACGAGGAAATCATTGACCTACAGTTTTTTCCTTCAGCAAAACAGACGGCAGACATCTTCACCAAGACCTTCACTGAGAAGAAGTTCCATTCTCTACAAATTCATCTTGGAGTGAAGGACACAGTTGCCTAGAAACTGTAGTTCTTATTTTTACATACATTGTACCTTGAGGGGGGGGTTTCCGATGAGGTTTTCCCTCTTTCCTCACTTTATTTCAGTGTATCTTTTGTATTTGGGTACCTAACATGGCCTCATTGTCAGGACCCATTATTTATTTTCACCATAGTGATGTTTAGGGGGGGTGTTGGAGTTACTTCACACACACCTAGGCTTTACTTTTCCTAAGGTTTTTCCTTGTTTATTAGCCATTATCCAGTCTTTCAGTTAACACTTCAATTTGACTAGTTGAGTTGAGTCTAGATGTTGCATTGATTTTGTCACCATGCAACATTGGGATCATCACCATGCTAATGCGCACTTGCCTTGGGACAATCACCATACTAACACATTACCCTTGATTCCTTGATATAATCCTCACTACACTATGTTCAGTCAGTAAATTGAAGACTAGTTGACTAGTTAACTCAGCTAGGTGGCAGTTCACTCTCGTAACTGCCTGAGAGACTAGACTAGGTGGCAGTTCACTCTCGTAATTGTTGGTGTGTGTCCAGGTCACTCTAGACCACCACAATGGTGCATTGGTTCACCTCTAGTGTACATTCACTGATTTATACAGAGTATATCATGTGTAAATTATTCATTATTCATAACGGTTAATGAGAATTCTTCCATTCTTTCTCTCCTTCTTCTTCTTTCTCAATTTCTCTCTACAAATGTGTGTATTATTTTCTAGATATATCTATTATGTGCAGGTTCAACACATTTACAGGATCAACCATGAGTACATGAAATAAATTCAAATGGTTTTATGCAAACTTGATATCTTTCAAATGTATTTGAATAAATAACAGTTATCTCTCACCTCCGCAAGGTTACCGGGTGCAAGCCCCGGAAGTGATGATTGATGCTATGCGATTCATTTCGTTGGCTTCAATCCCATATCTTCACCCCTGTGAGCATCACCCGATGCAATGAGTGCTAAGTGGACTATTCAAATCATGAGAATTATTGGTCAGTTGCGACTAATACTCATGAATATGGGTCATAGATTAATGACTTACACTACGCAGTTAATCCCGAAAATAATATCTAATCAATTTTTTGTTACAACGGATCTATGGAAGATTTCCATTAATTACATTCATCATTTGTGCCATCTCTTGTAATAAAATCTATGATCATACCGATGGTGCGAAAGGAAATTGGAGTTTTTCGTTAGGAGATTTAAATGATCATAGATTGGTGTGTGGCAGTTTGCAATCGAGGGGGTTGGCCATTCAGGGTGCTTGAAGTTCTGAAGAAAACGTGTGTCTCAATAACCAACCCGAAGTGAATGACGAGGGGCATTCTTTTTCATGCATGTGATTTTATTGGGGGTAGACATGGCAAATTTTAGTAAGATCAAAACATAGGGATGTGTACAAGTAGAGGATCATGAGATGGACGGCCCCAATGAATTCAGGGATACTCAGAAAAATAAAATGGATGGTTCATAATGTTTGTCATAAGCTCTCAGATCGGGCTTCGGCCAGAAGTAGGATGTGGTTCTGAAGACAAGTTTAGTCTTCTTTATTGGTCGACGCCAATTTCTATCGATGCTCGACATTCTCTCATGGTTCGCGTGTTTCCCTCTGTTAAATTCCAAGTGTCAATTTTTGGTGTTACTTGAGAATAGGAGACTATATTTTCGACTCAGTGATAAGTGTTTTGTCAATTTACCTCGCTAACACCCGATGTTGATCGGCATCGGCAACCTTAAGAGCAAGCAGCACCCCCAGCGTAATTGGTGTCTTAAATGACCGAAGCCCAGTGTTGATCGGCGTCATCAGTATCGATATTGTGCCACACTTTTGACATGTGGATTGAAATCATCCACGCTCAATGTTGATCGGCGTCAGCGTTTTCCCAAGAAGACAGTGCCTTTTGCGCAACTAGTATCGGACCTCGCCAACACCCAATGTTGACTGGCGTTGCCATTATCAAGAATGTTTTGAGCCTTTTGACATACATATTGTTTCATTTGATGCATGATATTGATCAACGTCGACACTTCAGAGAAGCGCCCATCGGGTGTCGGAGCTCTTTGCCTTTAGCAGTGGATTTGAAGTTTTTTTTTTTTCTTTTTTTTTAATTTTTCTTTCCCCGAGAAAACCACCAAGTGGTTTGCATTTTCTGATCTCATTTGAAAGACATGAGTCTTTGGTTTTCTTTGGACTTTTCTTTATTTGTAGATGCAATTCAAACTGCGTAAATCAATGAGAAAATTGGAAAAACAATAGAAATGCAACTCATGTTGAATCAAAGGAAACAAAATGCAAACGACAAAAAATAGAAAGTGGTACCCAAAAAATTGAGAATTTGAAGGGTGTTGTTGATTGCTCAATAGATTTGCATAGATCGGTGTGTACAATCTCCAATGGTTTGATTGTAGAGTATTCCTTTGTTCTGAATTCAGTTCTTGTTTATTTTCCATGTAGACAATGCTTGCACATAGTATTGGCTAGCTTTGAAATTTCAGGCATTTCTCCTACCACTTCCTTTATGTTGATTTTGACAAGATTGTCAAAGTTCATATGACCCATTATTTTATGCCAAAGCCAACTTTCATTTTCCCTTCCCAAGTAACATCTTTCATTTTCGTTCTCATTTAATATGTATATGTTGTTTGGAGTCCCTATTGTTGTCGCCACCAACTTGCTTGATCCTTCTTTCCTTATCTCACATTTCTTTGAGTTCAATAGAAGTGTATGTCCCTGGTCACACATTTTACTCACACTTAGTAGATTATACTTCATATTTTTTACAAGTAGGACATTTTATGCCATGGCATCTTTACTTCCAAGCTTGATTGTGCCTTTTCCTATAATTTTAGTTGAGTTATCATTTCCAAACGAAATCAATCCATCTCTTTCTTCCTTAAAGTTACAAACATGTCCTTGTCACCTGTCATATGTTTTGAACAACCATTGTCAATGTACCAATCACTTTTTCTTCCTTGGGCTTGTAGAGCCATCAAACATTATTCGATGTCCAATTTATCCCACTTCCTTCTCCATATCCTTGATGTTTCATAAATGTTGAAATCTTGCTTTCGGTCCTTTCGAGGAACAGACAATCTGCAATATTTGGCCATGTGTCCAAAATTGTTGCATTTATCGCATTCTACATCATTATTTAAAGAGACAAAAATGCTATCATTTATGTTATACACTTCATGATGAGCCTTCATAGTTGCTTATGTTATATTAATTCTATATTAGCCTTCATAGTTGCTTTTGTTCTTAGCATAGACTATACAATTTATAGCCTTGTGCCCAAAATTGTTACAGGAATAACATAAACCAAGAAAAATAGTTTGGTACCTGAGTGTGGGGGATCTTCTAAATGGTATTGCTCTTCTGTAATCTTTTTCTTAAGTTCTTTCCATTGTTGATTGTTGATTTTGAGTTTTGGATCTTCTAGATGGTGCAGTTCTTATGTAATTTTCTTCTTGAGTTCTCTCCATTTCCCGAATGTTCTCGTTTGAAGGTTTGTTTTCTTCCTTCTTGATGGGACGTCTAATGACTTATGCATAACTGCTTTGTTTTGCTTCATTTTCTATCATTATGGATCTCAAACCCTTCTCAGTATGCATGTGTTTGTATCCTAGTCCATACTTGTCATAGTATGGCCTTTGACTTCTGATGATTTCATCCAATATTTTGTTGTTGTTTTGTTGCATGTCTTTCTTCTGAAGTTCCTTCCTTAGTGAGACTATTTCTACTTCCAATATTTCCTTCCTTTTCTCCTTTTCTTACAACTAGTTTTTGAGAATTTATTCAATCCTTTTGGCTTCTTCTACTTAGACCTTTAGATTCATAATCATCTGTTGGACTTCTTCAAAGTTGGGATTTTGAGAACCCTCCTTTAGCTTGATCAATTCTTCCTTGAGTGACTCATTTTTCTTCCTTTCTCTTTTTAGCTCACTTAAGGCATTGTTTAGTTCTACTTCAAGATCTAATTCACCTTATTCTTCATAATTATTCATCCTTTTCAATTTCCATAAAGAGTACTCTTTATGAGGCATTGTCACTATCGTCATCCTCATCTGATGAGGAACTGTCTTCTCTTGAGTAGAGACTTTTCTTAAAGAATTTCTTTTTGTTTCTTTTACTGTCTCCTTTCTTATATTTCTTTTCATTTTTGGGAGATTCTTCGTCATCACTATATATATTCTTAGCATAAGGAAATTCAGTAGAAAAATGACCAATTTTACCACAATTAAAACATTTTAAAGGAAGCTTACCTTTGTATTTTCCAATTCCTCTCTTCAACTTCCTTACGAACTTTGTCATTTCTTCATCTTCATATGAATCATCGTTGCAGCTACAGTTTGACTTTGAATTTTGTGTATTCTTCTTTGTCTTCTTGATTACTTTTAAAGTTGCTTCCTCCCTAGATGGATTATCCTACTTTGTTATCATTTCATAAGCTGTAAGGATTTCATGTAACTTGTCCATGCTCTTTGTAGAAAGATCTACTATTTCTTCTATTACTGAAATCTTAGGATCAAATATCATTAGAAGAGACCTTAGTACCTTTAGAATAATTATTGGTTCTTTAATTTCTTCTCCTAATCCTTTAATAGCGTTCACTATTTCATCAACTCGCAAAAAAATAAGTTGTAATATTTTCATCTTCCTTCATCTTCAGTTGTTCAATTTGACCTCTATAAGTTTCCAGGTTATCCCCTTTGACTTTGGCATCTCCTTTGTAAATATTTTGAACTTTGTCCCAAATATCCTTTGCAGAGTCGCAATGCATAACCTTGACATATATTGAGCTAGCCAGGCCACTCATAATAGCATTCACAGCCTTCGAATTGTTTTCATAAATTTTATTTCCATTGTTATTTTTTGGGGGAGTGTCAGGTGCCTTGTATCCATCTACTACTACTTTCCAGACATCAAGTCCTTTTGCCTGCAATAATGTTTTCATCCTTCTATTCCAAAAGGCATAGTTCTGACCATCAATCACTAGCATTCCATTCTTAGTGCACTCCATGATCTACCTTATAGTGGTTAGATTGTTTCTGAATTAACTTCCCTGATACCAATTGTTGGATTATTCACTAATACTGAGAGGGGGGTTGAATCAGTATTAGGCACTTTTTACCACTTTTAATCACAATATGTAAGAATTTAAGATATCACCAATTTATCACTTTCAAGATACCATAACCATATAACCAGAAATACACAGTACACAAGAATTTTATGTGGAAACCCAAATGGGGGAAAACCACAGAATTATTTCTTATATATCAGAATATTACATTCATAGGAAGCACCAACTTCCAAAATTTTCCAGCACCAACCCCCTATTTATTAACTCCAACCTGAAGGAAGCTACAACTCCCTAAATTATCCATCTCCAACTGGAAGGAGGCTCCAACCTGAAGAAAGCTACAACTCCCTAAATTCACTATCCCCAACTAGAAGGAGACTCCAACCCCCTAGTTTACAAGCTCCAACCTGAAGGAATCTATAACTCCCTTTCATTTCCCCTTCCTTCCTCCCTTGAATATAAATAAGAGAATCAACCTGATATTGTTGTTGTCACTGATATTGGTATATTATCATCATCAAAACTGATACAATCACATTAAACTCATGTCAAGATCTCCAATAAAATCATCCAAATCATGTCCTCAAAATCACCATGATATGCATCAAACCATGAGCCAAGATATCCAAGATGTGCCTCAAATAATATACCATGCTTCAAAGAATATACCCAAAATGTGCCTCAAATATGTGCCAAAATATCCAATATGTACCTCAACCATGTGCCAATACCTCCAAGATATGCCTCAAGAATATGCCAAAATCATCAAGATATACCCTTCAAAACATATATAAGAACATACATTTCAACATGTGAATAACTCGGTGCATAATATATCAGATATTCAAACCTTCCTCAACTCCAGCATCAAGAAGAATACATTCCTCAAACTTTTGCACAGATATGTGATTCATCCACTTTCAACCTGCGGACACACATGCTTTTCTCCACTGCAATCCATGTATACCCTATATGCAATTTGTTTGTCTGTAACCCATGTAAAATATGTGCTTCACTCTTCTGCAAACCTCATATAACCTCATAAACCTGGTTCGGTCACATCCGTACACTTCACTCTCCTCAACCTCCTTTCTTCTAAGCCAGCTTCGCTTTGCTGAGATCACCAATCCTCCTAGAAGAAGTGCAGATCCACTTATGCTAGCTTCATTCACATACTCGCACTTGCTTGGATGTCAAATGAGAGGTTCTTGATGTGTATTTAAACCCTTCCAAGTAACTTCTTTACTTGATCTTTGAGCCAACCTGTAACTTATTTTTTTAAACAAATTTTCTCCTTTAATTAATTTTAGGTCCAACTTGTAACTTCTTTGACCTTATATCCGGAGCTTCTTGACCATACTTCGGGGCTTAATCTTTAAGAGGGCATAACTTCTCAACCGTGAGGAACCACTTGGTGTACCACCTAACGTTGGAAATGGCATGACGAGGACTATCCATCTATGAGGGTTTTGCATGTAGTTACGAGGTCTTTCATACTTTTTTTCTTCAATTAACTCTGGTCTCCATAACCACACCTCTGAGGATTCTCAACCACTTAACCATATTTCCAAGGCTTCTTGTAGACTTCTTCCAAGTGTCTTCCCATCAGGGACATGCATAGAGTCATGCCATAATGGGACCACTTTGGAGACTTATTCAAATACACTCATAACTTCTAGAGGATTCTAGACTTCTTCTAGGGTTGACATCAATGACAACCAATTTTCCAACAGTATGAATTTCTTTCATTGGTTCAACATCCCTCTTATCTTCTTCTTCAATTATTTTTCTTTCTGATTTAGATCTTCTATTTCCATATGTTCCTTTTTTTTAATGGGGAAATCAGCAACTAGTCGGGCACATTCTGGTGTGACACATGGTCAGGTTATCATACTACTACCAATATAACCCCATGCATGACAACACGGCCCCTCACACAACACACAAGGCTATTCGAGAGTTTTGAACCAATGAATTTACATAATGGAGTGTCCTAAAAGTACACTCCATCACCAATTTTTTTACACCTCGGGGGCTATTTTCATATGTTCTTATTCTCTCATTCTTTTCTCTATTTTTGTTTCAACATTTGACTTCCTATTTATTTCTTCTTCTTTTATCAGTTTCTTCTTTGCTTCTTCTTTTTATTTTTCCTTGGCCTCTTCTTCTCCTTTATACTCAGCTCCATCCTTGTCCCTTCTTGCATATCTTCAAATGTTTTCTCCTACTCCATTTTAGCCTATACTTTTTCTTCTTTCTCTTCAACCTTGGATCTCCTTTCTTATTCCTCTTCTCTTCTTTGGGATGCATGTTTTTCATGTCGTTGTATTCTCGATTGGACTTCTTCATAGCTGCATTATCTCCTAAATACTTCTTCATCTTCCCACTCATTATGAATGTATGGCCAAGTGATACTTACCTAAGAAACATGAGATGGCATAATTGATCTTAGGCCATGTCTCTTATACCTTCCATCTCTAAACCTATAGTCATCAATAGAATTTGCTTCCTTATTTCCAAATTTTGAGTTGTTCAAACCATACATACCTATCTTCATGGGATATGTTGGGCAAAATTTATTTAAATATTTAATTGGTGAGGTATTAAAAGCATATAGGATGGTTTGATAAGTGATTTCACTCAATACCAGTCTATTCAAAACAAACTTGGGAAACAAATGTGGGGCTTTGATTGATCTCATGTATAATTGTAGGTAAGTGAAATCCTTCTCTAAGTACCAATCCCCAATTGCAATTAGAAGTTGCATGGCTTCATATGATAACCTTGTAGATGGTTTACAATAGATATAATTATATAACAATGCAAAGAAAAAATCACATATTCTTACATAATTCCACATGTACTTGTTTTCACACAAGTCTTTATAGTATACCTACATTGGAATTTATGAGATGTTCCAACACCAATCCATGTCATAAAAAGGATTTTTTGCACATACAACAAATACTATGTAGGAATGTTGGCATATTTTACAGGCAGCGTATTCTTGTCATTGATGGCAATGGCTTAAGTACAGGAAGAATGTGCCAAACGGACACCAGAAGTATTTTAGGAAGACGCAGCAGAGAAATATCGATAAGATCAAAAGAGATAGTGCAGAGGCTTAAGTATAGGAAGAATGTGCCAGGCGAGCACCAGAAGTATTTTGGGAAGACGCAGCAGCTCGATAAGATCAGAACAGATAGTGCAAAGGTGCTTGGCAATTGATGGCAAACATGCTCGGAAGACATCGTAAGTCCAGACAGGAGAAGCGTGCAGATGGAGGAAAGATATTAGGCCTTAGATCTAAGCACAGGGATCGACAATCGTTAGATCTAGGAGAACCTGCACGATCTTTAAAGCGCAAGGTAAAGCGGGCTTACAAAATCCCGAAAGCAGGAGGACCGTTCATCTTCAAGCAGGACACGTGGTCACAGATCAGTATTTCACTGACTAAGAAGACAAAGGAAGGAAGTGCTCTATCCTATGAAATCGTGAAATGTGAAACCATGACTTAATCTCCATTTTGGAGTTTCAGATACCGGGAGTTGGAGGTGTCAAGGACTCTCACAACAAGAATGATGAAATCGCGAAGTGCGAAACCATGATTTAATCTGAGTCGTTGATCAAAGGGAGATCGTGGACCGTTGATATGACTACATTTCAGAGTTTCGGATAATGAGAGTTGGAGGTGTCAAGGACACTCACGAAAAGAATGATGAAATCAAAAAATGCGAAATGCTGAAATACCTTCAGATCATTTCGGGGTTCATGACTTGGAGTGTCGAAACACTTCATCAGAGAAATGTTAAAATGCCGAAATACCTTCAGATAATTTTGGGGTTCGTGACTTGGAGTGTCGAAACACTTCATCAGAGAAATGTCAAAACACCAAAATACCTTCATATCATTTTGGGGTTCGTGACTTGGAGTGTCGAAACACTTCATCACAGAAATGTCGAAATGCCGAAATGCGAAATGTTGAAATACCTTCAGATCATTTCGAGGTTCGTGACTTGGAGTGTCGAAACACTTCATCACAGAAATGTCGAAATGTGAAATCATGACTTAATCTGAGGCGTCAATCAAAGGGAGATTGCAGACCATTGATTAGGCAAGATGAAATCCCGTGAAGGTACGAAATTGTGAAGCACTCTCGTGCTTGGCACCTGGTCACAGATAGTGGTTACAAGAGAGGAAGAAGCTAGCAGTACTAAACTCCATTTTGGAGTTTTGGCGATTGCAACATGAAGAGCTGAGAATATTCATCATAGGAGTCTCAAAGTTGATAAATGTGAAACGCATATTGATTAGGCCCATGGTCACAGCCAGTGAGCATATGGGATAAACGCAAGACCCTGGGGATTTAATCCAATGGTGCAGGTGAATTTGAATATGATCGGAGGGCTATTGTTTCACTTCATAGTTAATTATTCAGTTATGATTCAGTTAGCAGAACTGAATCATGGTTCTTAAATAGTTGGCATTTCAGTTGTTGAAGCATTGTTGTTCTAGGGTTTTGAGGGGTAAATGAAGTGGTTGTAGTGTATAAAAGAAACACACAGTGACTATGCGTGCATGGTTGTTCTGAATGAAAAATGAGTTGAACTGTAAAGAAGGGAAAATTATAGTATGCACAGTGTGAGATAAAACTTAGAGATGAGTAACAGATGAGGAATAGACAGAAGAAAGATGTAGTTTTCTTTTTGAGGCTTGAGCGAGCGAAGCAAAGAAAAAGTGGAGTGGCAATGAACAACCCGATAAGCAGAACCATGGCACAGTGAAGAGCATGCAGAGGCACTATGCATGGAGGATGAAGAAGGTTCACAGATAGTATAAATACATAGAATAGAGAAGAGATGGAGGTTGTTGTGGAGAGGAATTACACACGGGGAAATAGCATGCTATGGGCAGGAGCTGAAATACACAGAAGAGGTGTAATTCATAGAATCAAAATAAGACGTAGAGCATAAAGCGCAGCTGAAGAAAAGAACAGAGATGCATAACTGAGAAAGTAAAAGAAGGTTGAGGTGCACTTGTATAGAAAAATAGAAGATCAGAAAGCGTAAGAAGATGCAGACAGAGAGACACTGATACAGGAGAGCAAAGCAGCATAGAAGAATAGTGATAATCCTGGTAAGCCAATGACAACTATTGAATCAATGTAATAAGTTTCAGTAGAAAATATTTATAATCAGGGTGGTAGGGAGGTGCTAAGTAGGATTGTTGTCCTCATAGGTTCAAGTGGGTGCTTGAACACAGGGAGTTGTAGCTTCCATCTAGTTGCAGCCAGAAACGCTAGGGTGGCAGGGTGGTGCAAGGGAGAACTATTGTTCTTTATTATACAGGTTGTTGCCTATGTGATTGGAAGTTGGTGCTTCCATCCAATCGGTGATGGAACACTCAGGGAGTTGGTGTGCAAGATACCAGATATATAAAAGATGCAGAACAGAAACGAAATGCTAGAAATGACAGAATAATAGTAAAATATCCAGCATAATCTTCACAATACACAGAAATGATATACGAAATAGCAACAGAAATAACACTTTGAATCAGA
>ML778730.1:214648-226405 GCA_009831015.1 Picea engelmannii | reverse complement strand
CATCTAGAGGAAGATCCTTCTAGAAGCGAAAGCTTCTATTAGGTCTTCTTACATCCGCCTTATTCTATTTTATTGAAAGGTCTTATTAATATTGACCTTTATTACATCCGAATACATTGATCTACCTATGTGTGGGTTAGGACTTTAACATGGTGCTTCCTTCTAGTGGGTGCTAGAGAAACTAGAGAGTTGGTGCTCTCAAACAAGTTGGTGCTTGTATAAGTGGAAGTAGGTGCTTCCATCCAGTTGGTGCTGGAACACTTAGGGAGTTGTTGCTTCCTTCTAGTGGGTGCTAGAGAAACCAGGGGGTTGGTGCTTCCTTATAGTAGGTGCTAGAGGAAACAGAGAGTTGGTGCTCTTAGAAAGTTGCAGCTTATAAAATAGAGGTTGTAGCCTCACAATCAGTTGGAGCTCATAAGTATGATAATGTACAGAATTTAAAGATTACTTATCATACCAAAAAGAAGAGGTTTTTACCCTTTATGGGTTTACTCATGAAATATATGTCTCTGCATATTTCATATGTGTGATTGATGTTGAATGGTATATTGTTTATCTCTCTACATTATTGTGATTGGCATTGAGTTCTCTATAAAGAGTTTAAAATAAGCATAATTGTTTAAGCACGGTAACAAGTGATTCACCCCCCCTCTCAGTTGTCCAACAATTGGTATCAGAGCTGGTTCCTTTTATCTAAACGTAGATCTATAAGCTTAAACATGACAAGTCATGAAGGGACTTTAGCCACTAAGCCTCCTCTGTTTGATGGTTCAAATTTTTCCTTCTGGAAGGTTAGAATGAGAACATACCTAATGGCCTTAGGTGCTGATATTTGGGATGTAGTAGAGACTGGATACATAAAGCCTGTTGTGCTAGCTTCCAAGGATGATAAGTTAGAATTTAGTTTTAATTCTAAGGGAATGAATGATATCTTGAATGGACTTGCAGAAGCCGAGTTTGTAAAGGTGATGCATCTTCAAACTGCCAAAGAAATGTGGGATAAACTTATTAGCAGTTATGAAGGAAATGAGAAAGTAAAAGATGCCAAACTTCAAACATTTAGGTTGAAGCTTGAACAACTAAAGATGAATTAAGATGAAACAGTTAGCAAGTATTTTTTAAGAGTTGAAGAACTTGTGAATACCATGAAGGGTCTTGGTGAGAAGATTGAAGAATCAATTTTAGTTCAGAAGATTTTAAGATCTTTGCTTGATAAATTTAATCCAAAAGTCTCTGCAATAGAAGAACTAAATGATCTTAAAACTCTTTCCATTGATCAACTCCTAGGAACTCTAACTGCATAAGAAATGAGAATCAACAAAGATAAATCCATTACTAGAGAAGCATCTTTTAAAGCAGACAAGAATATTGATTCAGATTTAGATAATATTGAGGAAAATTTTTTGAGAAGGTTAAAGAAAAGATCAAGAAAATATCAAGGCAAGCTTCCCTTCAAATGTTTTAATTGTGGTAAGATAGGTCATTTTGTGATGCAGGAGCATCCGAAATTCATCATACGAACCAGCGCGAGGAGAAAGAAGAGACAGCTGGACAAGCCAGAAAATCTCAAATTTTGAATTCTACCTTGGTATCGTTGCGCCGCCGGTTTACTAAAGGCATTCAAAGTTGAGCGCACTTATAATGTAATGTAGATAAGAAGACATTAAATAGTTTTAATGCTGGTAGATAGGGTTAGCTGTAGATTAGACAGTTTCAATTCCAGGAGGGAAAACGAATATAGGCACCCTCCTTGTGTAATTTGGATAGGATTATTCAGATTATTATTCAGCATTAGCATAGAGAGCAAGAGAGAACAGAATAGAGAGTCCGTGAAGAAACCCCATGTACAGATTGAATTAATAGAAGAAAGCTCTTGATTCAACTCCATGGCTGTGTTTGAGTTCTTTGTGTTGTTGATGTTATTTTGTTGCATACTTGCTTCTTTATATGCTTATCTTCTATATGTTGCTTATGTGATTGCATATTAGGTTCGAAACCTGAGAGAATGAGAAATGAGTTTCAATTGTTTCTCTATTCGAGCCAGGAGATTCCTGCATAGGGTGCAGTTGAATTCCTTCGCTTAGAGTGCGTTGAGGAGGCTGAGCAGGTAAACTCTTATTCTCATATTCCAGAGTCGTGTTTTGTTATTCGAGCCGTGCAGGTGAAGTGCAGGTCGGATTGGAACCTCAGTAGCAAGTCTGAGGAGGGTAAGGTCGGGTTTTCCATGACGGTGAACGCTCAGGACCGGGAAGACTTCAGCACGGTGGAAGGTTGGTGAAGGCTGAAGTCGAGCACAAGGAGCTTATTCGAGGAATCTCTGAAGGAGACGAGAGAACCAAGATCAGGAGGGATAGTTCCTTTTACTTCATCGTAGGGACAGACTCCAGTGAAGTTCGTGTGGGGAAAAGGTGGTAAAGCAGAGAACTCTTCAGAGGGAGAGAATCGACGACTTGAGGTTGTCGGATAGATCTTCGAAACCCCGCAGACCGTCAGATCGCGGGGGAAGATACGAGGGAGTTAACTCGCAAAACGCACGGAGGAGTCCGGATTCCATATCAGCATATCGGGGTTGATGAGTGCAAGGGTTGTGTGCACGACGAACCTGCGAATCACGATCCTCCGATTTAATCAGAGTCGTCAATCATCGGAGGGACAGGTGGCACGAGATCCCGGGGATTCGAGACTCGGCATTCGCAAAGTCGAAAGGTGCACGGAGAAATCGCGAGGGAGCGAGTCACGAAGGGTCCCACAGAGATTGTGTGGAGTACACACGTGGCATCGCGCATCGGCATTCGGAGGTTTGGAAGGTAAGCAGGCGTGACCTTTCATACGCCGATTTCCCGACAGGGAATTCCCGACAAGGTTGATCCATTGACCGTCGACCTCGGGGATCGGGGATCGGAGGTTGAAGTTGCACGAGGAGTGCGCCCAGGGTTCGCGATTCCGCGAAACCCGATTTCCTGAGATAGTTGCCAGGAGATCAACAGAGTGTCTTGTGGGTGACAGAGGGTCCCGATACAGGATTGGAGGAGCATCAGAGCTCTTTGGGCCTAGGTTTGGGAAGGTCCTGGCGAGGCGACCATTCCGTTGAGGCAGGTAGGCGTCATTTTGCATCTAAGTGTCCCCACTAGAAAAAGGACCAGAACTCTGATGATGAAAAGAAGCACAAATTCAAGAAATATAGTAAAAAGAAAAGTTTGTGTGCAAACAATGACAATTCCTCAGAATACATAGATAGTGATTCATCATGTGAAAACAAAGTGAATGATTTTATGCTTATGGCTATGGGAGATTTTGATGATGAACAGACAAGAGGTGAAATGGATGATGAAGAAGTTGTGGTGGATATGGAAGGTGAATTAATCAGTGCTTTGGAAGAAATTAGCATACTCAGATGTAAGAAGAGAAAACAAAAACAGTTGTTGAAGAAGTTTTAAATGAATGGTGAAAAACCTGATGAAAAATCTTCTCTACTAAAAGTGGAGTTAGAAGAGGCAAAGAAAATAGAAGACATACTGAAACAACAGTTGTCAAAGAAGAAAGCGAGGTGTGAATCCTTAGAAGAAGAGATAGTAAAAACTAGGAAAGAGTTGGAGAAGTTTCAAGCCTTGTATCATCAGAATATGTCAAGTATCAAAGCCTCAAAAGGATTAGCCACCATTATGAATCAGCAAAGGAATCCAAAGCTGAAAATTGGTTTGGGTTATGAAGAGGGATCAAGTAGTGGTCAGCCAAGAAACAAAGAACCCATCAAGTTTGTCAAATCTACAACCAATGACAACAACAAACCTGCAGAAACAAAGGAATACAATCAGTTGCCCAGGAGGAGTAAAGAAAAAGGTGCTAGGACTGAATCTGTAGAACAAAGAAATAATGCACTCCCTGCTCAAGGAAATCATCAGCATGGAAGAAATTGACCTGCTCAAAGAAGACAACCATTTTCCAGGTACCAAGGATTTTTCTATGGATATTGTTTTTTTTGTTCTAACTTTGGTCACAAAGCTGTAAATTGTTCTTTAAAATTTAGATATGAGAAAGCAAGGCATTCAAGGTATAGATATATGCCACAACAACGAATGAGACACCCAAGTAAAAAACCTCCACAGATTGAAAATCACTTGATGGTTGGGAAAAGGACACAGGTTAAGCATAACAATCATTTTGACTCTTTAATCAACAAACCAGAATGTTACATCTGTCATAACTATGGACATAAAGTTGATGATTGTCGCTTAAAGAACTATGAATCAGATTTGAATTCCTTTGCTGAAAATGTCAAGGTTTGGAAGAAGAAGAAATAAAGTGATAAGTGTGGATTAGTGTTGTCGGTTCAAAGACAAAAGAACCCCTGGAATATAGATAGTAGATGTTCCAAGCACATGACGGGATAAAAGGATAGGCTTATGTTTATAAGCAAAATCAAAATAAGAAATGTGATCCTTGAAAATGATGAACCGGGTAAAAACAAGGATAAAGGGATGGTGATTTTAAGTAATGGAAAAGGAGATTCTCAGGATGATCTTCCTGTATATGGGATGAAACATAATTTGCTCAATGTAAGTCAAATGTGTGACAGAGGATGTAAAGAGGTGGTCCTTTCCAAAGACTGTAAGATAAAATCTGTAAACTCAGGACAAGTGGTGGCTAAAAGCATAAGTACAAACAATAATGTTGATGTTGAATCCTCCCCTGCAAGTAAAGAATAAAATTCAGATACAATAAAAGAATGTTTAGTTAGAATTTATCCCATGGAAGAATTAGAAGAAGAATCATGTCATAAGATGCAAGCAGAAATCAAAGAAATCAAACACCCAAAGCAAGTTCTTGAACAACTCCATGACCCTGGATAATCTCTTGGATAGTCGGATATCACCAACTGACAAATCTGGTGTTGGATACATCAAAGAAAAAATCAGTACTCCTAAGAAACCTGATATAGGTCCTTCATTTGTGAGAAAGAAAAGCAGGTATGAGAGTGGTTGTAGCGGTTTTTTCTTGTGATTGAATATGGTCATAAAAGCCTTGGATTGTAGGGATCATGGAAGAAAAATGAAATTGCAGTAATAAAGATCGATGAGAATCAATGGGGAGATCCAAGGGTTATTTAAAAAGTACAAGCTATAATTGCGCAGTGTTCAAGTAGGACAATGACATTCGCAGCAGCAACATTCTGATGTACAAAATTATATACATGACATTCTATAGAGATAACAAGAGGAAAGACCTTGTCAGGGAAAGCTAACCTTTTAGAAGCAAAGGAGGAAAACAATCAGAAGCAGAGAGAGAATAGTGACAGGGGGAGTCATCCAATTATGAAAAGAAAAGGTTGATGAAGGAGTCCCAGTAAGAGAGGTGAGCAATATTGAGTCTGCTACAGAGGACACAGTTGAAAATGAAGATGAACAGGTCCAAGAATCAGAAGGAGAAGACTCTGGCTTAGATACAAATACTCTGCAGGACTCAAATAAGACAGTTCATCCATTTAGAGGGAGTTCATATTGGTTGAATATCTGATACCTTCAATAAGTACTGCAACAACTCAGGGGGAGTGTGTTTTCTTTGACATTGATGTCAAAGGGGGAGAAAAGAGTCTGGGTGCCTTTGTTGCCATCAATGCCAAAGGGGGAGATTGTTGGCATGTTTTATAGGCAGCGTATTCTTGTCATTGATGGCAATGGCTTAAGTACAGGAAGAATGTTCCAAGTGGGCACCAAAAGTATTTTGGGAAGACGCAGTAGAGAAATCTCGATAAGATCAGAAGAGATAGTGCAGAGGATTAAATACAGGAAGAATGTGTCAGGCGGGTACCAGAAGTATTTTGGAAAGACACAACAGAGAAAGCTCGATAATATCAGAAGAGATAGTGCAGAGGTGCTTGGAAATTGATGGCAAACAGGATCAGAAGACATCGTAAGTACAGACTGGAGAAGCATGAAGATGGAGGACAGATATTAGGCATTAAATCTAAGCACGGGGATCCACAGTCATTAGATCCAGGAGAACCTGCACGATCTTTAAAGTGCATGGTAAAGCGGGCTTACAAAATCCTGAAAGCAGGAGGACCGTTCATCTTCAGGCAGGACACGTGGTCACAGATCAACATTTCATTGACTAAGAAGTCAAAGGAAGGAAGTGCTCTATCCTATGAAATTGTGAAATGTGAAACCACGACTTAATCTCCATTTCGGAGTTTCGGATATCGGGAGTTGGAGGTGTCAAGGACACTCACGACAAGAATGATGAAATCGTGAAATGTGAAACCATGATTTAATCTGAGTCGTTGATCAAAGTGAGATCATGGACCGTTGATCTGAATCCATTTCAGAGTTTCGGATACCAGGAGTTGGAGGTGTCAAGGACACTCACGACAAGAATGATGAAATCGCATAATGTGAAACGTTGAAATACCTTCAGATCATTTCGGGGTTCATGACTTGGAGTGTCGAAACACTTCATCACAGAAATGCTGAAATGTGAAACCACGACTTAATCTGAGGTGTCGATCAAAGGGAGATTGTGGACCGTTGATCAGGCAAGACGAAAGCTCGTGAAGGTACGAAATTGTGAAGCACTCTTGTGCTTGGCTCCTGGTCACAGATAGTGGTCACAAGAGAGGAAGAATCTAGCGGTACTAAACTCCACTTCAGAGTTTTGGGGATCGCAACATGAAGAGCCGAGGCTCTTCATCACAAGAGTCCCAAAATTGCGAAATGTGAAATGCATCTTGATTAGGCCCATGGTCACAGCCAGTGGGCATATGGGATAAACGCAAGACCCTGCGGATTTAATCCAACGGTGCAGGTGAATTTGAATATGATCGGAGGGCTACTATTTCACTTCACAATTAATTATTCAGTTACGATTCAGTTAGCATAACCGAATCATGGTTCTTGGATGGTTAGCCTTTCATTTGTTGAAGCGTTGTTGTTCTAGGGTTTTGAGGGGTAACTAAAGTGGTTGTAGTGTATAAGAGAAACACGTAGTGACTATGCGTGTCTGGCTGTTTTGAATGAAAAATGAGTAAAACTGTAAAGAAGGGAAAATTACAGTATGCGCAGTGTGAGACCAATAGTATGCTTAGTGTGAGATAAAACTCAGAGATGAGTAATAGATGAGGAATAGACAGAAGCAAGATGCAGTTTTCTTTTTTAGGCTTGAGCGAGCGAAGCAGAGCAAAAGTGGAGTGGCAGTGAACAACCTGATGAGTAGAACCATGGCAAGGTGAAGAGCATGCAGAGGCACTGTGGATGGAGGATGAAGAAGGTGCACAGATAGTATAAATACACAGAACAAAGAAGAGATGGAGGTTGTTGTGGAGAGGAATTACACACGAGGAAATAGCATGTTGTGGGCAGGAGCTAAAATACATAGAAGAGGCGTAATTCATAGAATCAGAATAAGATGCAGAGCATAAAGTGCAGCAGAAACAAAGAACAGAGATGCATAACTGAGATAGTAAAAGAAGGCTAAGGTGCACTTGTAGAGAAAAACAGAATATCAGAAAGCGCAAGAAGATGCAGACAGAGAGACACTGATATAGGAGAGAAGAGAAGCATAGAGGAACAGTGATAAGCCTAGTAAGCCAATGACAACTATTGAATCACTGTAATAAGTTTCAGTAGAAAATATTTATAATCAGGCTGGTAGGGAGGTGCTAGGGAGGATTGTTGTCCTCAGAGGTTCAAGTGGGTGCTTGAACATAGGGAGTTGTAGCTTCCATCTGGTTGCAGCCAGAAAAGCTAGGGTGGTAGGGTGGTGCAAGGGAGAACAGTTGTTCTCTATTATACAGGTTGGTGCCTGTGTGACTGGAAGTTAGTGCTTCCATCCAATCGGTGTTGGAACACTCAGGGAGTTGGTGCTTCCTTCTAGTGGGTGCTAGAGAAACCAAAGAGTTGGTGCTCTCAAACAAGTTGGTGCTTGTATAAGTGGAAGTAGGTGATTCCATCCAGTTGGTGCTGGAACACTTAGGGAGTTTTTGCTTCCTTCTAGTGGGTGCTAGAGAAACCAGGGGGTTGGTGCTTTCTTCTAGTAGGTGCTATAGAAAACAGAGAGTTGGTGCTCTCAGCAAGTTGTAGCTTGCAAAATAGAGGTGGTAGCCTCACAATGAGTTGGAGCTCATAAGTATGATAATGTACAGAATGTAAAGATTACTTGTCAAACCAAGAAGAAGAGGTTTTTACCCTTTATGGGTTTCCTCAGGAAATATCTGTCTCTGCATATTTCATATGTGTGACTGATGTTGAATGGTCTATTGCTTATCTCCCTGCATTATTTTGATTGTCATTGAGTGCTCTGTAAAGAGTTTAAAATAAGGATAATTGTTTAAGCACGGTAACAACTGATTCACCCCCTCTCTCAGTTGTCCAACAAATTCATATAGAATTATTGAGGAGAATCAAGGTGATGTAGCCAATAAAATTTGATTTATTCACAAGATCTAAAAAACATGCAAACACACGAGAATGGGAAAATAAATCTCTTTTATTCCTTCACCATCCTAACTATTACAATGGAAGCTCAACCCCTTATGACTACTATCTGAGATTTTCAAAAACAAATAATTTTAGAAAATTATCGCATGCCTATAAAACTAATAAATAAATAGAGTGACACTATTTTTCAACTCTCTTTCTTGATTAGGTGCATAAACTCATACATAAATAATAATTACACATTTAAAAAATCCTGAAAAAAAAAATAAAAAAATAAAAACACTAAAACTTCAATTTGAAGCCTTATATTAAGGAATTTGGCCCTGAAAAATGTGTCGAAACAAGGTCTAATTTGAAGGAACAGATTAACACGGTAGTGAACTCTTTGAGACACAACCCCCTATAAAATTTCAGCCCAAACAGATAACCAAGTCAAAAGTTATGACCCTCGGAAATTCTTGCATCACAAGGTTTGAATAGTTAATCCCCATTATTGCTTGTGTCAAGGTGTGAGATAAAATTGCAACCTGCTTGAAAATAGATCCTTTTTTCACAATGGTATATAGAAAAGGAACCCATGCTTCTTGTTGATAGGTTTTCCTGCTTTAGTTCCTATGACTAAAACCTTTGATTTGGCTAAGTGTTGAACTCAAAGTTTAAATTCCTTCTTGTGGTGCAAAATAATTCCTTAGCTATCATTTTTTACACATTCTACATTTTTCATTCCCCACATCACCATTTCCTCCCAACTTGTCATCACTTTGAAAATATACGTGCATTTAACCCTTGTTCATGTCATAATAAATCTCATTGACATGGGGTGCATCGTACTTAGTATAATGTCTTCTAGAGGAGATTACCCTTTATAATCATCATGATTGTACTTTAGAGGTAATTAAGAGTCATCAAGAACTCAATTGTGCTTTGTCAGTATACTATTTGGAAATTGTACATGGGGAAATAAAGGAGTTTAATATGAAACCTAGGGAGGTACCCAATGGGAGTGATAATATATATATGGTCATGTACATGTAATAGTGTGAACACAATGAAGGTGAGAAGGCTTACTAGAAGATTCTACCTACTAGAATATTCCTTCTCTAGAATGTTCTTAGGAGAGAGATAAAATGATATATAAAGAAGTGTAAGAAATGTATTGAAGCATAGTGGTGACTATTGTAATTGATGAGAAACCAATTATTGCTTGAGGAGTGCATTCCTTCCGTAAGAAATAATATATGGTGTTACCCTACCTCAAGGGTTTTGACTATTTCTTGTGTCCAATATTTTGGTGAATGATTCGAGTTTATTTCTGAAGTTTTGTTTTTTAGATTTATTGTGTTCACACTAGGCCTTATTCATTAATAGTTGCCTTCATACTATTATTTTTCTTGGGTACCTCCCTAGGTACCCCATATTATTCCCCTAGCTTGTTGGGTATGTGTTATATTCTTTGCATGTGTGTGTGTGGGCACGTCAGATTTGACAACTGCGTCTGACGATCCCTCGTAGTAGTGCTTTGTTTGTGTTGTGTGCACCAGGTGCTTTCCTAGGGGGTCCCGGGGGGGGTAGGTAGTTACGCGTAGCGTTCAGGGCAGCGCCCCGAAATTTTTTTTTGGGTGGTTTTTCCTATTTTTAGCGGTTTACTAAACATAATCCCGATTTTAGGGATTAGGATTTTGGTATCTACAGAATACCTAAAAACATTGTATACATTGTATAGTGAATGGTGAAATTCGATATAATGAATATAAGAAAGGTTTTTCCAGTTGAGGGTTTTCGGTATAAATCTTTGTGTACTATGTGAATGAGTCATTGATTAAATTTTGTTTTGCTTAAGAATCTATATGCATTGCTTTACTTCACAGGTTTAAAACTTACATGTGGTATCAGAGCTCGTTTTTGGCTTCAGAGGGATGCCTTTGTTGTTAAGGGTTTGGCTCGGTCTTGATAGATCAAGTTTATCTTGGGTCTGTGATAAACTTGGGTTTAGTGGGAGCTTTTGCAGTGGTGATTTGAGTGCAGAAAGAGGACTGGCGAGTTCTTCTAGAATCAAGATAGAGAAGTTCAATGGTAAAAACTTTGAGCTATGGCAGCTGAAGATGGAGGACCTTCTTGTAGACAAATAACAATGGATCGTTGTGGATCCTGGTACACAACCTACTGGCACACAGGCGACAGGTACACAACCTACTAGTGCACAAACTACTAGTACACCACCTGTTGGTATGTCGAAGGAAGATTGGGAGAAGTCGGACAGAAGAGAAAGGAGTACTATTCGACTCTGCCTGGCATATTCGGTGTTGTTGAATGTCTCAGGAGAATCTACATCCAAGGAACTATGGGATAAGTTAGGGACTTTGTATCAATCAAAGTCCCTAGTAAACAAGTTGTTTCTTCGAAAGAAGTATCATCTTAGGATGGAAGATGGAGATTTTGTGATAGACATCTAAATGCCTTTAATACTCTGGTAAGTCAACTTGCCTATGTTAATATTATGATTTCTGAAGAAGATAAGTGTATTACTTTGTTATGTTCTTTGCCAGACTCTTGGGATAATCTGGTTGTAGCAATAGGTAGTACCACTATATCTACGTTGAAGTATGAGGATGTAGTTGCATCCTTGCTATATGAAGAGATGAGGCGAAAAGTCATGGATGGTCACAGCACAGATGCTTTATTTGTAAGAGGGCTTACCCAAGACAGGAACCCTGGTAAGCCTTCGGGGTGGAGATCTAAGTCTCCAGGAAAATCTTTGAGGAAATGTTGGAAGTGTGGTAAAACAGGGCATTATAAGAAATATTGTAAGTCTAAGAAGGTTGAAAAAACAAAGGGATCTGATAGTACCTCTTCCACAGAGGAGAAAACCTCCACTGAAGAAGGAGGTGATGTTTACCTGGCATCTACAAGTACACATGCAGACTGTGATGTATGGTTGATCGACTCGAGTGTGTCATACCATATGACTCCTCACAGGGAGTGGTTCTCTGAATATAAAAAATATGATGGTGGTGATGTATTCCTAGGAGATGACTTGCAAGATACCAGATATATAAAATATGCAGAACATAAATGAAATGCTAGAAATAACATAATGACAGTAAAATATCCAGCATAATCTTCACAATACACATAAATGATATACGAAATAGCAACAGAAATAGCACTTTGATTCAAATAGCAATGTTCACAGGCCTCTTCGAGGGGGAAACCTCCAGTCGAGCAGTGCTCTGTTACAATAATATCCAAGCTAGGGTTCTCATACCCTCGCCTCTTATTTATACTAAATATGTCTATTAAGAGAAGCATCTAGAGGAAGATCCTT
>ML778730.1:158643-207025 GCA_009831015.1 Picea engelmannii | reverse complement strand
GTTGTATGTTGATGACATGTTGTTGGTAGGAAATAACATGGATGTTATCAAGGAGGTGAAATCGCAGCTATCCTCCAAATTTGACATGAAGGATCTCGGTGTTGCTAACTTCATTCTGGGAATGGAGATTAAAAGAGATCGTGTAAACAGGAAACTCTGGTTGAATCAGAGAAAATATGTTGAGATGATATTGCAGAGGTTTAATATGCATGGAAGTAAACCGGTAAAGGTTCCTATTCCTATAGGTGTAAATTTATCTGTAGATCAGTGTCCCAAGACACAGGAAGAAGAAGAGGACATGTCCCATGTTCCGTATGCCAATGCAGTTGGAAATTTGATGTATGCAATGGTTTGTACTAGACCAGACATTGCACATGCAGTGGGAGTTTTGAGCAGGTATATGTCAAAACTAGGGAAGGACCATTGGACAGTAGTAAAGAGGGTCTTCAGGTATCTTCGTGGCACTAACAGTTATGGATTGTGCTACCAAGGAAGACCAGGATTGGACAGAGTGGTGGACATACATGGCTTTGTTGATGCAGACTGGGCTAGAGATCTGGATCGTAGAAGATCTACAAGTGGGTATGTGTTTAATCTATTTGGAGGAGCAATCAGTTGGATGAGAAAAAGGCAGGTTGTAGTTGAATACATGGGAGCCACTCATGCAAGAAAGGAAGCAGTATGGTTACAAAGATTGTGTTCAAGTATTGGGTTGGTACAACAAGTAGTGAGATTAGATTGTGACAGTCAGAGTGCAATATTCCTGGCAAAGAACCCATCTTATCATTCGAAGACAAAGCATATTGATGTTCAGTATCACTTTGTGAGAGACATGGTTGAGGAAAAGAAGTTGTTGCTGGAAAAGGTTGACACTTTGAAGAATGTTGCAGATTCATTGACAAAGTCTGTAAGCACAGAAAATTTCTCCTGGTGTAGAGTAACAATGGGCATTTCTGCCCTGGATTGTTGACTATATAATATTGGAACCCCTGGATGCAAAGAAAACAAAAAGTGGGAGAATCTTGGGTATGTGTTATATTCTTTGCATGTGTGTGTGTGGGCACGTCAGATTTGACAACTACGTCTGACGATCCCTCGTAGTAGTGCTTTTTTTTGTTTCGTGTGTCCGGCGCTTTCCTAAGGGGGTCCCAGGGGGGGTCAGGTATGCCCCCCTGGTTACACACAGCGTTTGGGGCAGCGCCTCGAAATTGTTTTTTGGGCGGTTTTTGCTATTTTTAGCGGATTTTGCTATTTTTAGCGGTTTACTAAACATAATCCCAGTTTTAGGGATTAGGGTTTTGGTATCTACGAAATACCTAAAAACATTGTATATATTGTATAGTGAATGGTGAAATTCGATATAATGAATATAAGAAAGGTTTTCCCGGTTGAGGGTTTCCAATATAAATCTTTGTGTACTATGTGAATGAGCCATTGATTAAATTTTGTTTTTCTTAAGAATCTATATGCATTGCTTTACTTCACAAGTTTAAAACTTACATAGCTACACTATATTTCATCCCCCTTATGAAAGTTTTGTCCTCAATGTTTTTTTATGAGGGAGTACAACCAGATATCATAGTCCCATGGATAACTATGGACCATTATTTTGAAGTAGTGATCCCTATTATTTTGGTAATGATATGAAGGTAGAAATATAACAGAGATATAACAAACAAATACACATAGAAGTGGAAAGGAACATAGCAATACAGTAAATCTTGGATTCTATTAATGATTGTCTGAAATACAAAAGACTGTAAAATGAAAAATCACACAAGCTAGCTAGAATGGTGATATCTTATCTCTGAGAAGAGATGTGTGAATTACGCTCATTCGCAAGAATCTAGTTACAATGAGGCTCCAAAGTCCTGTTATCACGCAAGTTGTAGGTTGGGAAACTCCCGCCCCAAAATACAATATGGAAACAACTAAGGGGAGACCAACCCATTGTCACCTCAGATAGGTATTCCCGTCACTTTAGAGGTAAAGTGATCACCTCAAGGGGGGAATCCTAGGTGACCCTAGGGGTAAATGAGATGAAAAGTGATACTTATGAGTGAATTCCCCTATAGGTCAAGTTTCTAGATGGAAGAAGGATTGGAAAAGAGTCTCGGTATTGGTCAATGGTTGCCAAGAAGTTTGAGCACCTACGAATGATTATAGTACCTGCCCGAGACACAAGAAAAACCAAGTATACAAGCTATATGTTAGGTGCACAAGAAATTTAATATTATTGTATCTATTTGCATAAGTCAACAAATATATATATCAGCGAACAAATAATTATTAGAGTTGCTAAACAAATGCTAAAAGTATGATAAACAATGCAAGTGATAAGCTATCTAAACACTAGTATAACTCTATTACAAGAGAACGATACTTTAGCAATGAAGCAAGGATGTAAGAAACAAGTATTGCAGAGATATTATTCATCCTTATGGATGTATTAAACAAGTTGTTACAGCAGAAAAATCAGCCACCAAAACTTGCCAAAAATCCACCCAAAATATGCGCTAGGATTAGTAGATTATCCTGGAAAATTATTAGCATTTTTTGACAATTGATATATGAGTTATCAATAAGCAAAAGAAATATTTGTTGCAGCCCTAATGGATATATATTTTGATGGTTTGTATCTCTAATAAGACCAATCCAATCAAGACGCTCTAGTGTCATTGACAAGCTCTTATCATGTAGAAAAATTTCCAACTTGAACAAGATTAATATCTCACTAAATCACATTTACCAAGGCAAACAATTGGTATATCAACAAGATCCCTAGGGGTGTAAATCCTATTACTCCCTAGGGCATGCCAATCAAACTAGGGTAAATATAAGAGGTTGTACACACTTGTACTTCTCCTGGCAACCCTTTCCCAAAATGACTTTTAAACTTAGAAAATAAGATGAAGCTTAATGGAGAATGTATACAACATAATCCTCCTAGGTTTTAAACCAACAATTACCAAGAATAAGCAATAAAGAACAAACAAATGCAGGTTTTCCTTACCAATTCCAAGAGAGAGAGAGAGAGAGAGAGAGAGAGAGATCAAACCCTATTTCACCAAGAAAATTACCATTCAAGAGAAAGAACATAAGCCTTCAAGAGGGATGCACCACCCTAACTCAAGAATTCACCAAGAAATATCACCAAGAAGCATTTTCACAAGAGAGATATACCCAAAATTCCCAAGAGGGCACAAATTTCAGCCAATATGTCTTCTCACAATGGGCGATGTATGTCCAAATGAAATATAGTTGATCTTTATTTATACAAAATGTTCTAAAACATGTTTGTCCAAAAATCTTAGGTTAAAACACAAGATAAGGGGTCAACATCTCGTACCTGTCCCCTTTACAAAATTTATATTATTTAATTCATATTTTTCACATAAGAGAAACCCTAAAAACAAGACATCACCCCCTTTTAGGGCAACGTTTGGCACTTTTGGTCAAGCTGTTGAGTTGGAGAAGGGAGCGTTAGGCCTCCAAAGGCCAATTGTCGTCAACCAAATCCTTTCTTCCATGATCCATGGGCCTCTTCCTCCAAAAGGTGCCACATTTCCATCAAAACATACATCACCACCACAACCTACCCCTAGGGTGATGTCAAGCTCTCAAAGGGTGACATTTTGTCCCTTTCAAGGAATTCGTTTGGAATTTAGGGGCTGGATAAGATCTTACAAAGTGTCCTCTAGGCCCCAAAGGCATGTCATCATCATCTGGAGTGTGGGCCCTTGGCATCCAACCTCTGGGATTCAAGCCCCAAGGAAGCCCAAGCTAGGCTTGTTCTTCCAAAACTATCCATCAACTAAGTCCTGCAAAGACAAAGAATATGCCCTCCAAGGATATCAAGTCAAATGCATAATAATGAGTAAATCAAATCAATAAAAGAGCCTATTAAGCATGTACATCCAAAATACCTCATCAAAATAAACAAGTGCTCAAAGACCCTATGCAATTTTCCAAGTTTAGGTATGGGACGGTTGACAAAGCGACCTATTGGGTGAAACGTACCTCAATTTTAGGAGTGTTTCCCAAGCAGACCTTTCTCTAAGTCATGTGGATGAGATGACATGGATGGGGGTAAGTCTTTTGGGCATGGGGTTCATGACATCAAGGGTTTGTAGTATCTCATTTATGGGTGCCTTTGTAGAGGGTGTGGTGCACCTTCGTTTTCAATGCAACCTTTTTCCAAGCCCATTTATTATCTTTTATTCTTTTAGGATGTTTCCAGGTTGAAGCCAAGGTGGGGATTCTACCTAAGCATGAAAACCAATTCCCACCTTGACTCTACCCTAGTCGCATCATGTTTCCCTAAGTTGAAAACATGTGTGGGGCTTCTACCTAAGCATTAAAACCAGTGCCCACACATTCTCCTCCTTGGTTGGCATTTTGTATTATTTATTTTTCATGGGCCTCATCAGTATCTTACGAGAGATATTTCATTATCCTTGGGATCCTTGGACGAGCATCTAAAAGGTTAATTATTGGATTTTATCTTTTTCTAGATACAAGCCTCTGGGCCTTCAGCCCCTTCTTCCCATGAAATGGGGGACAACCCCCTCTTGGGCCAATACACCCAAAAATCCCAAAAGGTAAGGAGATGAGGTAATGAAGTGTGGAAAGTGATGAGTATGGTCGAGAATGGATCGATGACTCATCAAGAGGACCTCCCAGTAGCAAATCTATCCCTAAAGGTGACCCACTTACTAGGTTGCAATGTCAACCACCAAAGCGAAACAAGGAAAAGAGCATAATGTCCAAGCAAACGTTACATAATCAAAAGCAGTTTGAAATGCAACAAATTCAAACACCTCAAATATTGAAATATCCCTTACCATAATACTTTGACTTGTACCTCATGTACCAAGACCCAATGTCTTTCAAAATCCAACTGATGTGGTGGGTAGCGTCGTGATGAACCTAGAACTGTGGCGGTGAGGTGGGTCTTTGTCTATGCAAGTGGACAATGTTGGTCAAGTTGTCTCTCAGTACTCCATGTCTGCACCCTGAGGGCCTCGAGACATCATCTCCTTAGTTATTCCTAGGAGTTGTGGATAACATATGACTCCTACTTTGGGACATGTACTCACCATAGAGTGAATGAGAATCACAGCATCTCCTGGTGGACCTGTGCCTACACCAAAACATAAAACAATAAAATCCAGGGTGGTTCTATCACCCTTCATCCATATATCAAAACTCAAAATAAAAACTAATCTTGAAAGAAAATTTTTTCATTTTTTTCCAAAATTTCTAAAAGAGAAACATGCAAATCAATAATGCAAGTAGAGAAAAATGAAAATCAAATATGAAATGCAATTAAACTACCATGATAAATCAAAATGCAAATGCAAGAAATCAAAATGACCTACCTACTGGATCTTCAAATTCTTCATCATTTAGACCATTTGCTTCTTCAACTTCATGTACGGGAGTAGAGTAAGGTTGGACAATCTCAACTTCATCAAGCGGGAGAAAAGATAAGGATGTCTCATGAGGCTTCTCAACATGTTTCGCCTCATCGAAATTATTCTTTCTCTTTATGGATATGCTCCTCCATAACCTCGTCATCACAATAGGCTTGATCCTTAATACAGAGTGCTTTATTTTCCCTTTTCCAAAAGGGTCTATCACATCCAAGGGCTCCTCTAACTCTTCTTCACTTCCAAATTCATGGAATAAAGTATCGTAAATATATTTGAAAGGGTCATATCTCATCATGTTCTCTTCTTGATGTGTAGGAGCAATAGAGGTCTAGATTTCTTCATCAAAAGGAAGGGCATGTATAAGCAATTCATCTTCATCAAATGTCTTGTATGGATATTCAACATGAGAAACTTCATCAGGATCTTCTTGGTAATTTTCTTCATATATCTATCCTTCAAGCATTTCTTCATCCTCAAGGGCTCGTTCTTCAATAGATTTTTGAAATAACTCTTTTACATGATTCAGCATTTCCTCGGTAGCTTCATTGGCATCCTTTTCCATTTCCATTTGTAAAATTCTCCTTCTCGAGGCATGGCAAGTTCTGGACGAGGGTTCATCCCATGGTTCCATAATTCCATTGACTAAAAAGACACCTCAATGGAGTCGGAAGAAGAGATAAAGGCTCATCAAAGGATGGAATGGGGGAAACAAGGAAAGGTGGGTTCTGGGAAGGTGGAGTCATCAGATGATCTTTAAGGGGATCTCGTCAAGGGTGGAAGGGGAAATTCCTTTAAGTGGAGTTTCCAAGAAATCTAGTGAAAGGATTTGGGATAGCTTGACAAAGTGTCGTTACAAATCAAAAGAGGATTCAAAATCCTCCCCGGAAATGGCACAAAAATTTTATCGCACAAGTGGTAGATTGGGAAAATCCTAAACCAAACCACAAGATGGAGACAACTAAGGGAACACCTACCCACTGTCACCTCAAATAGGTATTCCTGTCACTTTAGAGGTGAATTTGTCACCTCAAGAGGGGAATATTGGGGGGGGTAGAGGGAAATGAGATGGAAAGTGATACTTATGAGTGAATTCCCCTATATGTCAAGTTTCTAGATGGAAGAAGGCTTGGAAAAGAGTCTCAGTAGTGGTCAATGGTTTCCAAGAAGTTTGAGCACCTGTGGATGATGATAGTACCTGTCTGAGACACAAGAAAAACCAAGTATACAAGTTATATGTTAGGTGTAAAATCAAGTTAAGCTTGTTGTCCCTATTTGCAGCAGGAAAAATATATATATATATATCAACGAACAAATGATTATTAGATCTACTAAACAAATGTTAAAAGTCTGATAAATGATGCAAGAGATAAGCTAGTTAAACACTAGTATAACTCTAGTACAAGAGCACAAGACTTTAGCAATGAAGCAAGGTTGTAATAAACAAGTAATGTAGATATATTATTCAGCATTATGGTTCTAGAAAACATTGTTTTACAGCAGAAAAATCATCCACCAAAACTTACCAAAAATCCACCCAAATGATGTGCTAGGATTAGTAGATTATGTTGGAAAATTATTAACATTTTTTTACGATTGATATGTGAGTTATCAGTAAGAATAAGAAATATTTTTTGAAGCCATAATGGCTGTATATTTTAATTAGTTGTATCTCTAAGAATAACAATACAATCAAGATTCCTTAGTGGTCTTGACAAGCTCTTACCATGCAGAAAAGTTTCCAACTTGAACAAGATTAATATCTCACTAAATCACATTTACCAAGGCAAACATTTTTTTTCTCCATTGCAAAAATTCATATTAGTGCCTTTAAAAAATGGGTGAATGGAGTATTTAAAACAAAAATCAACAATATACCTAGGGGTTTAAACCCTCTTACTCCCTAGGGCATGATGATCAAAATAGGGTAAATCTAGGAGGATGTACACACGTGTACTTCTCCTAGCAACCCTTGCCAAAAATGACTTATAAAATTAGAAAATAATATGAAGCTTAATTGAGGGTGTATAAAACATAATCCTCCTATGGTTTCAACCAAAAATGAACAAGAATAAGCAATAAATAAATAACAAATGCAGATTTTCCTTACCAATTCCAGGAGAGAGAGAGAGAGAGAGAGAGAGAGAGAGAGAGAGAGAGAGAGAGAGAGATTAAACCCTAGTTCAACAAGAAAATCACCATCCAAGAGAAATAACATAAGCCTTCAAGAGGGGTGCACCACCTAGCTCAATAATTCACCAAGAATCATTTTCACAAGAGAGAGATACCCAAAATTCCCAAGAGGGCACAAATTTCAGCCAATATGTCTTCTCAGAATGGGAGAGTTGTGTCCAAATGAAATAGTGTTGATCTCTATTTATAAAAAATGTTATAAATCATGTTTTTCCACAAAAATTAAGGTAAAACACAAGACAAGGGGTCAACATCCCTTACCTTTCCCCTTTACAAAAGTAATATTTTTAATCCATATGTTGCACATAAGAGAAACCCTAAAAACAAGACGTCACCCCCTTTGTGGGAAATGTTTGGCACTTTTGGTCAAGTCATTGAGTTGGAGAAGGGAGCTTTAGGCCTCCAAAGGAAAATTGACTTCAACCAAATCCTTTCTTCCACAATCCATGGGCCTCTTCCTCCAAAAGGTGCCAAATTTCCATCAAAACATACATCACCACCACAACCTACCTCAAGGGTGACGTCAAGCCCTCAAAAGGTGACATTTTGGCCCTTTCAAGCAAGTTGTTTGGCATGTAGGGGTTGGGTAAGATATTCCAAGATATCCTCTAGGCCTCCAAAGGCATGTCATCATCATTCCAAGTGTGGTATCTTGGCATCCAACATGTGATATTCAAGCCCCAAGGAAGCCCAAGCTAGGCTTGTTCTTCCATAATTGTCCACCAACTAGGTCCTGCAAAGACAAAGAATACGCCCTCCAAGGATCTCAAATCAAATGCATCATAATAATTAAATCAAATTAATAAAAGATCCATTTAAGCATTTACATCCAAACTACCTCATCAAAATAAACAAATGCTCAAAGACCCTATGGAATTTGCCAAGTTTAGGTATGGGAGGGTTGACAAAGCGACCTATTGGGTGAATCGTACCTCAAGTTTGGGAGTGTTTCCCAAGTGGACCTTTATATAAGTCATGTGGATGAGGTGACATGGATTGGGTTAAGTATTTTGGGCATGGGGTTCATGAAATACAATGGGTTGTAGTATCTCATTTATGTGTTTCTTTGTAGAGGGTGTGGTGCACCTTCGTTTTCAATGCAACATTGTTCCAAGCCCATTTATTGCCTTTTATTCTTTTAGGATGTTTCCAAGTTGAAGCCAATGTGGGAATTTTACCTAAACATGAAAAATAGTGCCCACCTTGACTCTACCCTGGTCACATCATGCTTCCCCAAATTGAAAACATGTGTGGGGCTTCTACCTAAGCATTAAAAATAGTGCCACACATTCTCCTCCTTGGTTGGCATTTTGTATTAGTTATTTTTCATGGGTCCCGTCAGTATCTTACGAGAGAAATTTCATTGTCCTCAAGATCCCTGGGTGAGCATATAGAAGTTTAATGATTGGATTTTATCTTTTTTTAGCTACAAGGCTCTGGGCCTTCATCCCCTTCTTCCCATGAAATGAGGGACAAGCCCCTCTTGGGTCAATACACCCGAATATCCCAAAAGGTAAGGATATGAGGGAATGAAGTGTGGAAAGTGAAAAGTATGGTCGGGAATGGCACGATGACTCATCAAGAGGACCTCTCAATATTAATCTTATCTCCTAAGGGTGACACACTTACTAGGGTGCAATGTCAACCAATAAAGTGAAACAGGGAAAAGAGCATAATGTCCAACCAAACGTTACATAATCAAAGGCAGTTTAAAATGAAACTAACTCAAATAACTCAAATCTTGAAATGACACTCACCATAATACCTAAATTTTACCTCATGGAGAAATACCCAATGTCTTCTGGAAGCCAGCTAAAGTGGTGGATACCTTCGTGATGAACCTGGAACTGTGGTGGTGAGGTGGTTCTATGTCTGTGAAAGTGGACACTACTGGTTAAGTTGTCTCTCGGTACTCCATGTCTGCAACATGAGGGCCTCAAGACATCATCACCTTATTTATCCCTAGGAGTTGGGGATAACAAGGCATTTTTAACATAAAGTAGAAAATGAGAAAACCTTAAACATCCAAAACCCTAAAACTGGGATATGAAACGCCAAAAGGTTTGTGGGCCCCAATGGGGGTAGTTGAGACGTCAACTTCCTGAGTGCATAAATTTTGCATATGAACGTTGTTTAGGGTGCTCGATACCTCATCGAAAAGGTCTAGATAAGGAACACACATTTCGTTTTTCCTAGCATTTTCCTTCATCTACATGATAGGCGCTACCGAGCCAAAAAAACATTGTTTACTTCCTCAAAATGGCCCTAGAAGTTTGGGACCCGAAAAACTATAGAAAAACTGCCAAGATGGGAAAACTGTAATTTGAGCTAGTGGAATAGATGGGTGGCCACCAATGTCCACTTGGATCATTCCTCATCCCTTAGGAATCAATGGTCTCCATTGCATCAAGTGCCTCCATCAGATGGGGAAACTTATGTTGAATGTAACTCCTGGTGAGTCACTTGCCCTAATGAAGAAATTGCCTTGCTTTGATGACCTAATAGAGTTGGATGGCCTGTTGGAGGGTTTCCTTTGTCTTGGTGTCTATGATCTGATCAAATTTCGCATTTTTGATGTAGTCAGGATTGATTTCTGCAGCGGCCAACTTCTCAACCACATCCGAAGTGTCTAGGACATGTGGAAAATATGGTCGAAGCAGTTCCACATTAAATATTGGGTGCAAGCCAAGGAAAGGAGGAATAATCAATTAAAAATCATTCTCACCCACAACCTTGGTGATGGTGTAAGGCTCGTATCGGAGTGAGCATATATTCTGATGGGGCCTTTTGTGGCGCTCTTTTTGCAAATGCAACCATACCTTATCTCACACCTAAAATTTTGTGGTACCTGATGTTGATTGTGGCGTTACTTGTACTTGGCATTGGATTTTTGCACAATATCATGAAATTGTTGTTGTATGTGTTGGATGGACTCAAAAAATTTAGCTGCTCAATCAACCTTGTTCTAAGGATGGTAGGAATCTTCTTGTGCGGATGCAATAGGAAAAGCTAAATCAATGGGGTCCAATGGTTGGAACCCAAAGCACACTTGAAAAGGGTTGTGGCCAATAGAGTTGTGGAGGGATCTATTCTAGCTATGTTGAACATAAGGAAGGATTTTATCCCATGTGCATGGATGTTTGGAATTATACATCATCGGGATATGGACAATCATTATGTTGACTACCTTTGTTTTTCCATCAGTCTGTGGGTGGGAGACAGTCAATTTGGTCAGCTTGGTGTCCATCATCTACCATAGGCTGGACCAAAATGAACCCAAACATGTGTGAAGAAGAGCTTGGTGGTGGCATCGGTTGTGATGCTCTTCTTACAGGGTGCCAAAATTTTCATCTTAGATAATCGATCAACAACTACAAAGACATAGTCATTCCATGCTTGGTTAAAGGCAGATCAGACATGTAGTTCATGGAGATGAACTACCAAGGGTTATCCGGAGTAGGAAAAGGGGTGTATAGCCCCTGTTTCTTGATGGTGGGATTGGAAATGGCGTTGGAAGTACAGGATCTGATGTACTTGTAAACATCGTATCGAAGCTTCAGTCAATAAAAATGCTTTTGCGGTAATTCCATTGTCTTTTCTACACCAAAATTTCACGATGCCCAATTGTAATCAGCTTCCTAGATCAGCTTTGCATGCTTGCTTGAAGGAACACAGAGGTGGCTTAGATGGCATAACAATCCATCATAAAGATTAAATTCGAGTACTTTTTCTCCAACAGTCAATGTCTGATAGAAAGTAGAAAAGTCATAATCATTATTGTATAATTTTGGCCATCCAGATGTCTCGTGTCCACAAAATTTAAGAATTGTGGTTAGTGTTATCACATAAACTTGTCAAAGTCCTGTGGGTTTGTGGTTTCTACCTAAGTCTTTAGTTTTTCCCTGTCTCTATCCTTTTCTCAGACTGAGTCTTGAATTTTTTCCCCCTTCGACCGATAAAATTATTTTTCGTTTGCCCTTGTTTGTTTATGCACCCTGGTCTCCTTGTTTTCTCAGCTCACAGTTAGTCATCCAAATCCTTGATCGTGCAAGTCACAACCATGAACACAAGGCACAGCTTTCTTAAATAGTTGGTTTCGATATTGAAGCATAAGAAAAAGACAGTTCACAGATGTCCGGGAGTGAAAAATTGCGCGAATTATAGCACCAGAACAGAAGTCCCCGAAGTGAATACGAGTCATTGATCTTGAAGGGGACAAGTGGCAGTTGATCCAAGCCTTTGGGGAAATGAGCTTAGAGAGATTTGAAATGAGAAGTGATTAGAAATCCCGAAGGGTCGAACCCCGAAGTCCCGGAGACCCAAAGTGGATCTCAGTCATCCAAATCTAGGATGCCACACGTCATCGGATCCTCAGCTCCGGAGGTTTTCTTAGAGGGAAATGTGATTTGAGAATTGAAATTCCCGAAGGCCGATTCGTGAAGTAGATCTCAGTCGTTGATTTGAAAAGAGAATATTTGCTCCATCAATCTAAAAGGCACCAGAGCTAGGTTGTTGATCAGGAAGCCTCATTTCAGATCATAAGATCAATGGTCTCCCTCTATTGCGGGGTCGGAAGGTGCGCACGTTTTAAAATTTTAAGGGCGGGCCGTAATCGAAACCGTGGTTTTTGGAAAGGGACGTGTGGTTGTTCATGGTGACTTGCGAGGACAAAAGAAGTTTTCTTTCAAACCACCCTTGGTTGTACCCGCAATCGCGCAATTGCATAGGGTCATGGCCCTAGGTCACATTTAAGATGGAGCAATGGAGAGGAGTTGCGCCAAAGACCAAAAGCGTTCGTATTGGTCACAGAAGAAGATATGCTTGGCCTAGAGACATCGAGATTGACTCGAAAAATTTGTATGGCACCGCCTGGAAACATTCATGACTGTAAGGCCTTGTCTTGATCCCGATGAAGGTAGTTATTGAATATTAGGGGTGGAAGTTGAGACCTTGTCTCACCCCATAAATGGAAAGTATTGCAGAGCGCATCCATGAAAGTACGCTGACAATTTGAAGCTTCCTTATGGGCATTTTTTCCTGTAAAGCACATAATTGTGCCTAGCTCGCGTCTGACGTGAGAAAACCTGCACAATTTGATAGAGAATGCGTTGACTAAAAGCTTTGAAGGCAATGGCTCGATCACACTCCTAGTGGCTGTATCATTTCTGGGTATTGATAGCCAATTTTGATATTTTGTTAAGGTCGAATGGTTGAACTAGGTGTTAGGACTCAGAAATGTCACATTTATATCCTCTTTTCCCTTCACCATTATGTACATTTCATAGTCCTAATAAACCTTTTATCATACCATTTCCATAATTATATTTGGGTTTCACCTTATTATTTTCCACTTTATTCATTTTAGTATTATAAGAATTTGTGATTAAATATTAGAAAATTAACATATTTTCATTATATATCAAGGTTGGATGAGTTTGATGATGTGTGCAGGCATATTTGAATATTTCAAGAAAGTCAAAATTCACCACCTATCCTCAAATTCGAATTACATCTTCAAACTTTGAAGATTTGAAAGAGATTTGAAGATAATCATTTAAGCTAACTTCAAGGAGAAGATCATGGAGATTTGGATAGGATATATTATCCAAGATATTTGTGGAGGATTTGAAGGAATAAGTTGAGAGAATAGTGGATATGTAATTATGAGATGTTTATCTTCTTTTCAAAGATCTCATGTATAAAAGAGAGTACTCTCTCTTCATTTGGGATTCGGAAGTTAGGAAGGAGATGATTAGAATTTTATTAGCTTTTGATTAAGAAATGAAAAGGGATCTTATCTTTGTTTCATAGACTTTGTTTCATGCTTTCATCATTTTTTCATAGAGTTGATTTTATCATTATAATGCAAGATTGATTTATTGTTGATGTGAGCTCACATGTGTTATGTTGTCTTGTTGCTCTTCACATGTTGTCTTTCCTTATGCAATTTCCTGCTTTCCTAGTTAGATCATTTCAATAGTATCCTAGATTAATTTGATTTCAGCAATTTACCTTAAGGGGGGAATTAGATTAGTAATTAGTAATTAGTAAGGGGGGTTAGATTAACTTAATTTCACTTCAATTCTACACATACAGTTCGTGTGTTTTGTAATCTTACGAACCTCAGATTGACAAATTAAATGCTTGGGATTTATTTAATGACGATAAATTGCACCAACACTAGGCTCCATGCTATTTAAATATTTTTATGAACATTGGTTCTTTGTTATGTACTTGTATTTAAGACATCTTGATTAATCTAAGTCATCTTTCTTGCTCCATCTTATTTTCCTCTGATACTGATAGATTTCATGATTGAATGATTCACATGGATTTTTATGACTGTATTATGATGAATGTTATATTATAGTGTTGTTATAATTTATTTCAGTTTCTTTGAGATTTGAATTCAAGAGGATCTTGCGTTTATGTTTTTCCTCCTTAGGATGTTGGAAGACCTAATGTCCATAGCAGACCTCTACACTCTCCTCACAAAATTCTTCTCTCTATTCACCCTTACTCCAACTTATTGACTGAAGTTGATTCTAGACCTCAATTGCTTATGCATGATAATCCATATTTCTGAGTTAGAACATTATTATCATTGAGTCCTCTCCATTTGATCACCTAAAACTCATTTACATTTATTGTATAAACAGATGGGTATTGGGCTTACCTTCTATGCAATCTGAGGGTGAATTATAGTGATAACATTTATGGTGCCATTGTCGGGGAACGAATTGAAGACTTCTCCCTGGGATAGAACGACAAAGAATCTATGATTCTGAAGGTGCATCAGATATCAGTACCATTGAAGATTGCAACTTGCACCTGGCGACTCCACTGTTTAATTTTTGGCTCCTAAAGGTAGACACACGAGGTCCACTTCATTGTTGCCTCTAGCAACGTCTGAAGTTTCCCCAAAGGAAATTATAATAAAGGGAAAGACCACTCAAAAAGGTACCTACACTGTTGTACAAATTTTTTTCTGATAATTTGCATAATCCCTCTTTACAAACTCGAGTAACTATTTGTGATTCTCCTATTATACAAATTGCTGGAGTTTCAAGAAATTTAATTTTTGGGAGTTTTCCTATCGATTTCTCCCCTCCTATTCTTAGTTTGGAAGGAGAGAGATTTGACACCCCTTTCTCCTCCAAAGTTGTGAACTGTAAGGAGGGAGATTTGACCTTAGAAGACTTTCCTACTCTAGACTTTACTAGTCCTCCTCCTATTAGATTTGTTGCAGTTAGAGAAGGGGAAACCTTTGTTACCTCTAGCCCCTCATCTTTATCTCCTAACGCTCAGCATTTTCCTTTTTCTCCTAGAAGCACAGCCCCAGTCTTGTCTGTCCAAACTCCATCTCCTCTCGGTTCTCCTCTAGTTCACGTCCAAATGGTAGGTGATAATCCTCCTAGGAACAGGATGGTTGAGATATTGGCTGCTAGATATGCCCCTATGGTTTTACCTCAGCCTATGAATGCTCTCCCAGCCATGGACTACCTTAAGTACATTCCCCAATTCATAGGGGAGGGAGACGTGACTACAGAAGAGCACCTTGCATCCTTTTATAGATTTGTAGAGATTCAGGTCATCGAAAATGAAGATGTGTGGATGAGAGTTTTTGTACAGACCCTTGATGGTGATGCCAAGGACTGGTTTAAGGACTTGCCTCCTAGATCTATTGACGAGATTGATTCTCTGGATGATTCATTCTTAAGATACTGGGGGAATAAAAAATAACTCCTTTATTACATTACAGAATTCAGGGCACTTAAGAGAGAAGAGGGGGAATTTGTTTCAGACTTCTCGAAGATATTTAATAAGATGTATAAAAATATTCCTGCTAAAATTAAACCTACAAAAACCTCTACCAAGATGACTTATGCTAATGCTTTCGACCCTAATTTTTGCCTCATGTTGAGAGAAAATGAAGAGCTACCTCCTTGTCTCATATGCAAGATGCATCCCTTGAAGTAGAATCCAATATATTGGCAGCTGACAAACTTAGGAGTAAAGATGATAGAGATAGAAGAAAAGGTAGGTCTGAAACTCTGACTTCTAGTTCCTTTGTTTCCCCCCCTCAAACAGATGAAGTGACCAAGCTACTAAAATAACTTTCTACTAGAATGGAAAAGATCGAATTAGAAGGAAAGAAGAGCTATAGGAATTCCCAAAATACTGAGAATAGGGGTAGTTTCAAAAGACGAACTAATTCCCCTCATATCATCCAAAGAGATTAGAGAAACAAGGACAGAGATGATCAGAAAATCCAAACTCCTCTCTAAAATAACCTGGTTACTAATGAAAATGAAGAAGAAGAAGAAGATATCGATCCTAAGATCCATTGCCTTGCAGATACCTCTTCGTCCCTTCATTTAACTCAGTTTGCATACGAAGAGGCCCTCATAAGTAATCAACTGAATGAGATGAGCAAAGGAGAAAAGACCAGCAGTGATCTGAATAGATATAACCTCATATCCAAGAAGAAAGAAGCAAAGCCTGACATTCCTAAGCGTCCTGCTAGAGCTGATAACCTGCTAAAGATATGGCAGACAACAACAAAGAGAGGAAAGCACACAGTCCCCCACCAGTGGTCACAATTCCTATCCTAGAGGTGAAGGAGATTCTGAAGCCTCCCTCCTCTTATATATTTGAGCAAGAGATTCAAAATATTAGGATCCATGTGCCTACCTCAGAATTAGTCAAGCACGAGGATTTCAAAAGGTTCCTATCAAAAAAATTCCAGCCCAAACCTGCATCTCACTCCACAGACTCAGTTAACCTCCAAGATGAAAAGTCGGTTGTCATGTTAGGGCCTTTGATAGAGGATAGAGATGACTCATCCCCCCCCTTCTACACTTCATTGAACATCCATGATAAGGTGTTGCATAACTACTTGATGGATTCAGGGGCATCTCACAATCTTATGCGTAAGATTGTCATGGAAGAGCTCAGGTTGGAGGTTACAAAAACCTATCACAACCTGTATTCTTTCGACTCCATAAAGGTGAAGTGCCTTGGGGTTATCAAAGACCTGGTCGTGTCCCTGTTCCAGCTGCCAATGAAGAGTGTATTCATGGATATCATAGTGCCTGATGTTCCCCCTAAATTCGGGATGCTCCTATCTAGATCTTGGATAAAGAGACTGGGGGGAACCTTGCAAATGGACCTTTCATACGCCACCATTCCTATGTTCAGGGGTGAACAAAGGAGACTCTACAGGGAATTGCAGCTCGCATACATCATCAGTGATGAAGCAAACCCCACCAACCATCTTATTTTTTCTTTTGACACTAATTTGGGATCCAGCATATTGCAGTTGACTAATACTCCTAAACTTCCTCTTGAAATCAAAAAACAATCCATTTCTTTTTGAATCCCTCCTCCAACTACCCCTGTTTGGAAGATGTTCTTTGATGGAGCCTCTTCTAAGGAAGGTGTCGGTGTTGGAGTAGTCTTTGTTTCACCGTGTCAAGAGACCATACCCTTGTCCTATAAGTTAGAATTTGAAGCTACCAACAATGTGGCAGAGTATGAATCTCTTTTTTTAGGTTTAAGGGTTGCAAAGGACATGGGGATAGAAGAGCTACCAGTACTTGGAGATACAGAGCTAATTGTTCATCAGATAAAAAATATTTATCAAGCTAAGCACCCTAGGCTTAGGACTTACAGGAATGATGTATGGGACCTAATTGACAATTTATTCTTAGCTTTCAACATTTCATTTATTCCAATAAGGGATAATACCATGGTTGATTCTTTGGTTGTTTCGGCAAGCCATTTCAAAATCCCACTGCCACCTAAACTCAAGTATGATATATAGGTGAAATATAGACCCTCTATACCTGACAATGTCAAGCATTGGAAGGTATTTGAGGATGATCTTGAGATCAGAAATTTTCTTGAGTCTGTCAATGAGTTCTTTGCATTACACATTAATCAGGATCATGATTTTGAAAGTAACCCTCATGCTGATGTATTTTTAAATAAAATTGATAATCACCATATTGTTCAGCTACCTAGCAACCACATTCCAAATGGACTAGTTCCTTTATAAATATTGTTCGATGGGAACGATGTGGCAGTAAAGTTTAAAGGCTCAACTGATGATGTTGATGTATCTAAGTGTAATATTGGTACAAAGAAGGATCCAAAATTTGTTAAATTGTCGAGCAGCCTGTCAAGAGAACAAAGAGTTGAATACGTTGAGCTATTAAAAGAATTTGTTGATGTGTTTTCCTAGATGTATGAAGACCTCAGAACATATGACACAAGTATCATCGAGCATAAGATCCCACTGAAGGAGGAAGCCAAACCATTTAGGCAGAAATTGAGACAAATAAATCCTATGCTACTCCCTATTATGGAGAAAGAGGTAAAAAATCTTTTAGATGCCTAGATTATGTTCCTTTGAGATTTTCTGAGAGGGTGGCCAACTTGGTCCCAGTGAGAAAGAAGAATGGATAAATTAGACTTTGTGTTGATTTTCAAAATCTGAACAGAAGCTCTAAGAAAGATAATTACCCCTTTCCCAAGATGGAACACATATTACAGAGGGTGACGGGTGCATCCATGATGTCTATGATTGATGGCTTCTCTGGCTACAATCAAGTCTCTGTCTTACCTGAAGACAGAGGGAAGACAGCCTTCACCACTCCTTGGGGTACATTCATGTACACTAAGATGCCCTTTGGATTGATGAATGCAGGAGAAACCTTTCAGTGAGCCATGGACATAGCTTTTATTGGAGAGAAGGACAAGTTTGTAGTCATTTATTTGGATGACATAACAATTTTCTCACAATCTGATAAAGAACATTATGATCATATGAAAAAATTCTTCTTGAAATGTCGAAGATTTGGCCTCTCTCTAAATCCAAAAAAAACATTATTTTCCATGAACGAAGGGAAATTATTGGGGCACATTGTGTCAGCTAAGGGAGTAAGGATTGATTCAAGCAGAGCAGAGGCTATCCAAAAATTTTCGTTCCCTAGATCCAAGAAAGAAGTTCAGTCTTTCTTGGGGAAAATTAATTTTCTGAGAAGGTTTGTTTCAAATTTTGTTGAGTTGGTGAAGTTTATTGCAGCCATGTTGAGGAAAGGAAATGAAATCAAATGGACTTTTGAATCTCGTAACTCTTTTGACCAAATAAAGAAGGCCTTTACTGAATCACCTATGCTCATCAGTCCTAACTACTCCAAGGAGTTTCTAATTTTCTCTTTTGCTTCATTTGACATAGTAGCAGTTGTTTTATTGCAGAAAAATTCCAAAGGGTTAGCGAAGCCCATTTCCTTTTTCAGTAGGGCACTGAGAGATTCTGAAATAAAGTATGACATCATGGAAAAGTAGGCCTATGCTTTGGGTAAATCTCTCAAAGATTTCATAGTTTATGTGCTACATTCAAAATTCATTGCATATATCCCTTCAGCCTCTGTGAAGGAGATCCTCATTCAGCCTGACATAGACGGAAGAAGGAACAAGTGGATTGCCAAAATCCTTGAATTTGATCTTGAAATAAAGCCTACCAAATTGGTTAAAGGTCAAGGTTTAGCTAGGTTGCTAGCTGAATCTAATTATAAAGCCTTGGGGGTCAATTTCATCAATAGTTGTTCAGAGAATCATCAAGCTAAGTTCTCTGATGAAGATCCTAAAGTCACACCCCCGTTGGCAGGATGCACTTGGTACAAATACATTATATTTTTCCTATAGAAATTACAACCTCATGATGGCATGGGAAAGAGCAAGGTAAGAGCTTTGAAGCTCAAATCAACTAAATATTGTTTGATTGATCAATTTTTATATTGTAAAGACCCTTTAGGAGTGCTTTTGAGATGTCTAGACCCACAGGAAGCCCAAAAGATTATGTAATATTTTCATGACAGTTTATGTGGGGGCATCATTTCTGGAGAACCACGGCCTACAACATTCTCAGGGCTGGGTATTTTTGGCCTATTCTCTTCACTGATGTCTGTGCAAAGATCAGGTCTTGTGTCAGGTGTCAGAAATTCTCTGGAAAGAAGCAGCTCAAGTCTTTGTCATTAAACCATGCGGTAGCTTCAGGACCCTTTCAACAATGGGGCCTAGATTTTATTAGGTAAATTCATCCTACTTCAAGTGGTCAACATAGGTGGATCTTGACTGCCACAAACTACTTTACTAAGTGGATAGAGGCCATCCCCACAAGAAGTGTTTCCCACAAGATAATCATTGGTTTTATTGAAGATATTTTGGCAATATTTGGTTGTCCAAATAGAATTGTCACTGATAATGTTGCAGCTTTCAAGGCTGAACCATTGATTAAGTTTTGTGAACAGTTTGGAATCACATTGATTCACTCTACTCCTTACTATCCCCAAGGGAATGGACTGCCAAATTCCTCTAACAAGAGCCTTATTAAGATCATCAAAAGATTGTTAGAGGACAACAAGAAGGCATGGGATTCAAAGCTTAAATTTTCTTTGTGGGTTGACAGAGTGACAACAAAGATATCTCTTGGTATCTCTCCTTTCCAACTTGTATATGGAGTTGAAGCCATTTTTACTTCTCATATTGCCTTACCTATGGAGAAATTCTTCCAATACTACCAGGGAGAACCAAATGATATGATTAGGAGAATACAGTAGCTGGTAGAAGTGCAGCAGACTAGAGAGAAACTACTAGACAAAGCACATGACCATCAATAGAAGATCAAGCAGGCCTTTGATAAGAAGGTGACCAAAGAGGATTTCCAGCTGGGAGATCTAGTACCCAAGTGGGATGCACCTAAACAAGATAAATGCAAGCATGGTAAATTTGAGGCCTTTTGGATTGGCCCCTTCAAAATTTCTGAGGTTTTTTCAAATAACACTTACAAGTTGCAGGATTGGGAGGATGTTGAAGTTTTTGGTAGCCCTGTAAATGGGCATTTTTTGAAGAAGTTTTTTACTTGAGCCAAAAGTGGCTTCCCACGTCATTGTAAATATCTTTTTTTCTTTTTACTTTTGGTTTTAATAAGGGACTCCATAACCCAATAGATAAGGCACTAGAACTATTGGTTCTTGGTAGCTTGCAGGGAGCATGTCATTCCCTATGGAGCCAAATGTTATCACATAAACTTGTCAGAGTCATGTGGGTTTGTGGTTTCTACCTAAGTCTGTAGTTTTGCCCTGTCTCTATCCTTTTCACAGGTCGATTCTTGAATTTTTTCCCCCTTCGTCCGATAAAATCATTTTATGTTTTCACTTGTTCATTTGTGCACCCTGGTCTCCCTGCTTTCTCAGCTCAGAACCAGTCGTCCAAATCCTTGATTGTGCAGGTCGCATCCATGAACACAAAGCACAGATTTCTTAAATAGTGTGTTTCGATATTGAAGCATAAGCAAAAGACAGTTTTAATCTTTCAACGGCTAAGATTACAGGAATAATTCAGATCATCGGCTCATGGACGTTCAAGAGGGAAAATTTGCGCAAAGTATAGCACCATAAAAAAAGGCCCCAAAGTGAATATGAGTCATTGATCTTAAAGGGGGCAGGTGGCAGTTGATCCAAGCCTTCGGGGAAATGAGCTTCGGGAGATTTGAAATGAGAAGTTCTTCGAAATCCTGAAGGGCCGAAGCCCGAAGTCCCGAAGACCCAAAGTGGATCTCGGTCGTCCAAATCCAGAATGCCACGCGTCATCAGATCCTCAACTCCAAAGGTTTTGCTTAGAGGGAAATGTGGTTTGAGAATTGAAATTCCCGAAGGCTGATTCACGAAGTAGATCTCATTCGTTGATTCGAAAAGAGAAGATTTGATCCATCAATCTAAAAGGCATCAGAGTTGGTTCATTGATAAGGAAGCCCCATCTCATATCAAAATATTGATGGTCGTGCTCCATTGCGGGGTCGGAAGGTGCGCACGTTTTAAAAATTTTAAGGGTGGGCCGCAATTGGAACTGTGGTTTTTGGAAAGGGATGCGCAGCGTTTCATGGTGAATTGCGGGGACAAAACAGGTTTGCTTTCAAACCACCCTTGGTCGCGCCCACAATCGCGCAATTGCATAGGGTCATGGCCCTAGGTCACATTGAATATGGAGAGATGGGGAGGAGTTGTGTCAAAGACCAAAAGCATCCATATTGGTCATAGAAGAAGATCTGCTTGGCCTCGAGATGTCGAGATTTACTCGAAAACTTTGTATGGCACTGCCTGGAAACATTCATGAGTGTCAGGCCCTGTCTTGATCCTGATGAAGGTAGTTATTGAAGATTGGGGGCGGCAATTGAGACCTCGTCTCACCCCATAAATGGAAAGTGTTGCAGAGCGCAACCATGAAGGCACGTTGACGATCTGAAGCTTCCTTATGGGAAATTTTTCCTGTAAAGCACTTAACTGTGCTTGGCTCATGTCAACCATGAGAAAACCTACACAATCTAACAGAGAAGGTGTTGGCCCTTGACCAAGTTTTGAGGATCCTTGGTCATGTTTGACCTACTTTTGGGACTTCGACGGGATGTTGAAGACGAAGCGCAAGTTGAAGCAGAGATCACAGGATATCGACCCCTTTTTAGGGATTTTTGGGTTTTGGGCTTATGTAATGGGAATGGGGATGTCGGCCCATGGGTTTGCCCATGTTTAGGCCCATTTTGTAATGTATAACTAGAAAGTTAGGCGATGTAGGAAGTAGTAATATCTATGTGATCAAAGGAGGGACAAGTATGTGATGCTAAGTGCTAAGTGTTAATTTCTAGGTGCAAGTGGTAATTGTAATTGCTTTGGCATACTGTCTGAGACTTGCAAAGCTAAGTGCATGTTATTGTAAGATACTGTGGAAGTATTTGTGTTGTAATACAGGGAAGGAGGATCTAGAAAGGTGCACAGATCTCCTGTCCTCTATGGAGTAAGATATCATGGCTCTGTGCTTGTATAATATTGACATAAAGAAATAAAGAAGAAGAGTTGGTTGACATAGCCCCAGGGTGGGGGTGAACCACGTATATCCTGTGTTGTGGTTGCTATGTGCTTTATGGTTTTTCTCTTGTCTATGTGATTGAATTCTTAGTGCACTGATGTATGCCTAGAAGGATATAATATGATAGCTTAGTGTTGAATAATGTGAATAAATGAAAGATCTAATCTATGTTGGTATACTTAGTACTTGAATTTATTGGATCTGTATAAATATTGCGATGATCTGTTGTTGGGGTTTAGTTGCATTGTAAACTAAGGCTGAATATTAACGAACTGTAATCGATAAGTGCTATGTTAAGGTGTTACAATCACAGATATGTGTCTCATCTAAGGTTGTAGACATAGGAGTCCTGCAACCACCCCTGCCTCTACCTCGGGTGAGACTTCATCTGCTTCACAGGTGTTTCTGAAAGGGTCAGTAGTTAGGGTTTTTTTGGTGCATTGTTGTAGCATTGAACCCTGGGTCTGCCCCTGTGCCAACAAATGGTTCTGTTGCCAGGACTTGAAACTATGATTGTTGGGAACTGAAGGAAAGAAAGAAAGCTAAGTGTATGTGATTGTAAGAGACTGTGGAAGTATTTGTGTTGTAATACAGGGAAGGAGGACCTAGCAAGGTGCACAGATCTCATGTTTTCTGCGGAGTAAGATATCATGGCTATGTGCATGTAGAAGATTGACATAAAGAAATAAAGAAGAAGAGTTGGTGGATGTAGCCCCAGGGTGGGGGTGAACCACGTATATCCTGCATTGTGGTTGCTATGTGCTTTATGGTTTTTCTCTTGTCTATGTGATTGAATTCTTAGTGCACTGATGTATGCCTAGAAGGATATAATATGGTATCTTAGTGTTGAATAATGTGAATAAATGATAAATCTAATCTATGTTGGTATACTTAGTACTTGAATTTATTGGATTTGTATAAATACTACGATGATCTGTTGTTAGGGTTTAGCTGCATTGTAAACTAAGGTTGAATATTAACGAACTGTAACTGATAAGTGCTATGTTAATGTGTTACAATCACATATATGTTTCCCAGCTAAGGTTGCAGACACTGGAGTCCTGCAACCACCCCTACCTCTACCTCGGGTGAGACTTCATCTGCTTCGCAGGTGTTTCTGAAAGGGTCGGTAGTTAGGGTTTTGTTGGTGCGTTGTTGTAGCATTGAACCCTGGGTCTACCCCTGTGCTAACAAATGGTTCTGTTGTCGAGACCTGAAACTATGATTGTTGGGAACTGAAGGAAAGAAAGAAAGCGTTGTGCGTAGATTTGTTGCCTTAGTGCACAGTATTCTACTTGACCTGTAAATCTCTGTGCTAAGAAGAGAAGTTAGATCCGAAGAAAAGAGGTAAGATCTCGAAGATTTGTGCTTTGATAAAGGTAAGAATAGTGAAAATTTGTAGATCTGGAAGCTTTAAAAGTAAGAATAGTGAAAAGATTTAGATCTGCAAGATTTGTGCTCTACTGAAATTAAGATTAGTGGAAATTTTTGTTTCAAGAGTATGGATCTAGGTATGTTGATAAATTTTACCCTAGTTTGAAAACTAGGGCACAGCTAGAAGAGAGAAGGTTTGATATGAGTGGATCTGATAGAAATAATGAAAGATATGTTATTCCTATGCATAGAGAGAATGTTTGGACTAGCAAATGGATGCAGGATCCCAGAAAAAAAAATTTGCAGGTTAGCTACTATGATCCTAGTGCACAATACAGGAAAGGTTGGGGAGCATTTAAAAAAAGAAGAGGATTAACCCTTTGTTACAGTTGCAGAAGACCAGGACATCTTGCGAAGGAATGCCCTAGAAGAAGACCTAGTTGTCTTTGTTGTAAATCTACGGACCATGAAGTTTTAGATTTCCCTATAATGATTGCTAAGCTTGACAGAATGAATATGAGACAAGAAAACATTGAAGAAGGTCACGAAACTGAGACCATGGCAGAACCCCGGACAGAATCAGAGACTCTACTACTGCAAATGAAAGAAACCCTAAATCATCACAGAGATATCAACTTATCAGAGATCTTCAAAGAAAAAGAATGCATAGAAGCAACAATAGGAGACTTCAACATAGACTGTGTTCTGGATGAGGAAACACAGGTAAATATCATGACAGAAAGAACTTGGGAAGCTTTAGGAAAGCCTGATACGATTCCTTCATTGGGAGGAATAGGATTATTCAGGGGAAATCTGATAACCCTATGTGGAATACTCGCCCAGGTATCTATGAGCACTCATGGATCTTTGATAGAGGAAGATTTTGAGCTTTTTAGTTTCATTGAGAACAACGCTCCATTTACTATGTTATTAGGAAAAACCTGGATCGAGAAAGATTAGACCAGAAGAAAAAAAGAGGAGGCCCTAGAACAGGAAAAGCAGGGATTAAAAGATTTCACGACTAGGAGGATAGCACACTTGACTGCAGAACAGGAGAACAGATCGAAGCTACTTAGAACCATAAACTTGGATCACGAAGTTGAAAGAACACAAGAAGATTCAGAGATGAGTAGAGCACCTACCCCAAATAGAGAAGAAGTATTACTCTCTAATCCTATGAAAGAATCTCAACAACGCGAAGCTGCTATGCCAAAAGATTACAAGAATCGGAATGGAAAGACGAATACCGAGACGAAGATCACCGGGAAGAAGGCTAGAAAACTCAGTAAGAAGAGAGCAAAGGTTGAAAATTTACAGAAGATCCCAGATGGAACTTCGCGGAAGGAAGATTTGCAAAATTGGAACTTCATTGGGATATCAGAACAGCGCCCCATGGCACTTCTCCATGGCGAAGCGATATGACCATTTGAAGCATTATAACCATTGAACCAATGTTCCAGAATGATTAGAACAATAGTTATGACCAGAAATCTCGCCATCAGACTGTTGGGACCACACCGCAACAGACAGAACTACATTGATGGAAAACTTCTTATCCGTTGGAGAGATCTATTACATCATGTCTACTTAGTCCGTCGACTATTACACCGAGAACAATTTTGCGAATTGTATCAGAGCTAATAAGAGAACCCATTGCTATCGTGTTGTGCTTAGTAAGATCGACATTGATTCTATTTCTTTGAGCACTCATCCATCCACCCAATTTTTCCGATCGAGAGCGTGCATGTCGGACGAGCTCAACATTGTGGAGAAGTTAGTTGAGGAATTTTTAATTGATATGATGACCGAGAAAGTGATGTCCACAGGAGTTCAAGATTCATCGATGTGAGGAGTGCAAGCCTCTCCATTGACTGCTCGCGGATCCAGACAATCCCAACTGATAGAAAAGAAGAGAACCAATCAAAGATATCATCTAGCAAACGTGAAGTTAATCCTAACCATCTTACCCGAATACATCTCGCCTCTGGCTGGTGCAGTGAGTCATGACAATGTCCCGAGGGAATTTGATTACACCATGGTTACTGCGTACCTCCCGAAGGGGATACGTGCAGTCAGAAAGTAGCAAGATAAGATCGCAACGTTGAAGTTCAATGACTTCAACCTAGGTAATCGCAAGAATTACAACATGCTTGCTCCTTACAAGTATATGACCAAGACGAACGGGAAGAACTCGAAAATAATCCCCCATCCATGGACTATGAACCTCGCGCAGTCCACCCTCTTGAATGTGATGAAGATCCCACACTTTGGAAGGCACCAAGAGGTTAATGTGTGTGTTAATATACTGCTCTCATGTTACCATGGTGGCTACCTATGGCTAGATAGATGCATCACAGTCGATCTGACGTTGATCCATAGGATCACCAGATTGAGCATGCAAGGACCTGACCCGCAAGACTTCTACCCAGGGAAGGCTTATGACTGCTCCCTGGCACAGAGAATTAAGGACACTTACGGTGATGTAGAAAAGGGAATGTGAGGCTACAAGGTAGTTTCCATCTAGAATGGTGCAGTGTGCCTTGCCTGCCAACTGATCGTAGAGAAGCTAGTGAGGAAGAACCGACCTACACAAGTCACAAGATTCATTGTTGACCTAGCTGAGAAATGTGTAAAGGGACTCCAGATGAACTGGGCGAAGTACTTGGTCAACCAGCTGGAATTAGAATTTCGTGAAGCTCGGGATCAGGGCTATCAGTTCCACTTTAGCTGGCTCCTGATCCTCATCGCATTTATCGCTTGGGAAATGTCGGAAGGTGTGACCTTCCTCGACATCGAATTGTTCGAGCCACTCGCTACGAAGTTCACCATGCTTTGGTACTCGGGCGATATGGGAAAACAGTGGCATTCAAATACAGTCTTTCATACCTATTATCTCCAACTGAAAAGGGCTATCGAAGTTGTCCCTCACATGATGTTGAACACCCTGCGTCTGTTCCAACCCCTCATGAAGTTCTGCACAGATCGGCACTTCATTTATATCACTGTGTGCACAGATCAGCACAAAGAAGAGATTCAATCATACTACAAACTCACAGAGGAGGACCTTGAAGAGATCACCAAGGACTGATCTACAGAACTCCTCATCCATGCAGACCCCACAGAAATGTCAAACCCTAAACTAATCAACAGCCCTGAGACCACTCATGAAGCAAAGGATATTCCTGGACCCAGCAGAAGGAAGAAGACCGAAGAGGTCCAAAACTTCAGCAGCACATCGGAAGGAACTACTTCAGTATCACCTAGATGAGGGGGTGATGACGAAGTAGAAGAGACAAATGGAAAAGAGGACCAGCAAAAGAAAGGTGAAGTAACACCGTCTAGGGACCCTGCTGATGAGGTTCATCCCTTGAATAAAAGGAAGGTTTCTCCCCCAAAACCCACTTCGCGAAATAAATCCAAAGCCACCTTGACTAAGATGTAGACTATGATCATTGTGGATAACTTCAACTTTATCATCGCAACTGTAGCAAATGCCTCACAAGACATCTTGCAGAAACATGAAGCCAAGCAGGAGGAGATGTATGATAGAATTGAGTTTGAACTTATAGGGGTACAGCGGGCCCTTTATTCCAGCCACGCAGTATCCACTGCGCCCCCACCATCAGAAGCACCTAAGTTGGGAGATGAGCCTACCCAACTCCACAGACTAGCTGATGTGACCGAAGCTCACCTTCATCGTGCACAGGAAGAAACCGAATAGGCCATAGAGGCCCTAAAGCAAGTACAAAAAGTAGTCATAGAGCAACGTCGAGTTGCGCAGCAAGAGAAGGTTTCCCTCCAAACTAAGTTTGAATAAGAGAAAGTGCAGATACAATAAGAGAAAGAGTAGTTGCTCACAGAGCAGGTGGGAGTAAAAGAAGCAGTCAACAGAGCACTTCTCTCTATGATGGGCTTAGAGAAAAGGGACGAAGACCTAGTGGAACATCAAGTAGAGCAGCTTGTGGAAGCTATCCAACAACTTCAACAGAGAATCGTAGACCTCGAGCTACGGACAATGACAGGTACCCCACAGGACGTGTGAGATCAAAGATAAGCCATTGCCCAGAGCACAGTTGAGAGGATCATAACTTTCTTTTGGGAATATAAAAAGTTAAGTGCTCGCAGTGCACAGAATTATGAGCAACTCACTGAAGATATTGAGCTGAAGGTACTGGAGTCACAGCTCCAAGAGGCAAAGCAGTAAGCAGCAATAGTACAGGCACAGTTGAAGCTCCTGTCAGCAGTTGAAAGGATGAAGCGATCCCAAGAACAACGCACTGCTCAATAGTAGGTCCACATCATTCAGAGAAAATTCATGGAAGTGACTCAAAGGCTCCAACCAGTCCAGGACGAATCTTGCCAACTGTTTGAGTAGATTGAAGGTCAAGGTGCAGAGTTGGAACAAGTAGTCATTGCAGTTGAACAAAATTTAGAGGGACCTGTCAACGAAGTAGACATCCAAGATTTCATTGAGAAGGATGCCCTGGTGCATCAACAAGTCGAAGCAGCTCGAGCCAATATCGAGGCTTTGGAAGAACAGCTACCCAGACCAGAGTAACTCGAGTTGAGTCACAAGTGAGCGTTGAGGGCATGTTGGCCCTTGACCAAGTTTTGAGGATCCTTGGTCATGTTTGACCTACTTTTGGGACTTCGACAAGATGTCAAAGACAAAGCGCAAGTAGAAGCAGAGATTGCAGGATATCGGCCCCTTTTTAGGGATTTTTGGGTTTTGGTCTTATGTAACGGGAATGGGGATGTCGACCCATTGGTTTACCCATGTTTAGGCCCATTTTGTAATGTATAAATAGAAAGATAGGCATTGTAGGAAGTAGGTTGATCTATGTGATCGAACGAGGGACAAGTATGTGATGCTAAGTGCTAAGTGTTAATTGCTAGGTGCAAGTGGTAATTGTAATTGCTTTGTGCATATTGTGTGAGACTTGCAGAGATAAGTGCAAGTGATTGTAAGAGACTGTGGAAGGATTTGTGTTGTAATACAGGGAAGGAGGATCTAGCGAGGTGCGCAGATCTCCTGTCCTCTATGGAGTAAGATATCATGGTTTTGTGCCTGTAGAATATTGATAGAAAGAAATAAAGAAGAAGAGTTGGTGGACGTAGCCCCAGGGTGGGGGTGAACCACGTATATCATGTGTTGTGGTTGTTATGTGCTTTATGGTTGTTCTCTTGTCTATGTGATTGAATGCTTAGTGCACTAATGTATGCCTAGAAGGATATAATATGGTAGCTTATTGCTGAATAATGTGAATAAATGCTAGATCTGATCTATGTTGGTATGCTTAGTTATTGAATTTATTGGATCTGTATAAATATTGCATTGATCTGTTGTTAGGGTTTAGCTGCGTTGTAAACTAAGGTTGAATATTAACAAACTATATCTATTAAGTGCTATGTTAAGGTGTTACAATCATAGATTTGTGTCCCAGCTAAGGTTGCAGACACTGGAGTCCTGCAACCACCCCTGCCTCTACCTCGGGTGAGACTTCATCTGCTTCATAGGTGTTGTCGAAAGGGTCGGTACATAGGGTTTTGTTGGTGTATTATTGTAGCGTTGAACCCTGGGTCTGCCCCTGTGCCAACAGAAGACGCCAACTGAAATCTTTGAAGGCAGTGCTCCGATCACACTCCTGGTGGTTGCAGCATTTCTGGGTATTTATATACAGTTTTGATATTTTGTTAAGGTCGAATGGTTGAGCTAGGCTCCCTGCTATTATAATATTTTTATGAAGAACATTGGTTCTATGGTTATGTACTTGTCTTTGAGACATCTTGGTTAATATAAGTCATCTTTCTTGCTCCATCTTATTTTCCTCTGATACTGAGAGAGTTCATGATTGATTGATTCACATGGATTGTTATGATTGTATTATGATGAATGTTATATTATAGTGTTGTTATAATTTCTTTCAGTTTATTTGAGATTTGAATTCAAGAGGATATTGCATTTAAGTTTTTCCTCCTTAGGCTGCTGGAAGACCTGATGTCCACAGCAGACCTCTAAACTCTCCTCACCAAAGTCTTCCCTCTATTCACACTTACTCCAACTTACTGACTGAAATTGATTCCATGCCTCAATTTCTTATGCATGCTAGTCCATATTTTTGAGTTACAACTTTATTATCATTGAGTCCTCTCCATTTGATCACCTAAAACTCATTTACATTTACTATATAAACTGATGGGTACTGGGCTTACCTTCTATGCAATTTGAGGGTGACTTCTAGTTTTAACAGTTAGCACCGCCATCGGGGGTCGACTGAGGAAATTTTGCGGCATGGTTGATGCTACCCTTCTTGTACTTGATATTCAAGTGGAATTGTTGCAGGTAGGTGGACCACTTTTGATGGTTGTCATTCTGTAACTTTACTTGTGTCTGCATGAATTGTAGATGCCTATGATCAATGTGGATGATAGTTTCATTCCCCAAAATGTAATGCTTCCACTGTCAACATGTCTACACAATGGAGTACATCTCTTTGTCATAAGTGGGGTATATTCGAAAAAAACCAGATAGATTTTCATTGTGATAGGCTATCGGATGACCATATTGAGTGAGGACTGCACCAATAGCATAATCTGAAGCATTTGTCTCAATCTCAAATGGTTTTTGTAGGTCTGGCAGAATGAGGACTTATGCTGAGGAGAGACAGAATTTCAAATCCTTGAATGTTTTTTGTTGGGGAGAGGACCACACAAACTTGGCCTTTGTGTCACCCTTGGTCACTTGGATTAGGGCCCAAGTGATATGAGAGAACCCCAACACAAATCGTTGGTAGAAGTTAGCGAGCCCCAAGAAGCTGTAGAGCATGGCCATTGTCTTTGGGGCTAGCGAATCGAATATGACTTGCATCTTGGTTGGATCCACATTTACACCCTTCTCATCCACGATGTATCCCAAATATTGGATTCTATGCATTCCAAAGGAACACTTCTCCAAATTGTCATATATCTTGTGATGTCGTAGGGTGCCCAATACCCGTTGAATATGCTCCAGATGTTCCTCCCAAGTTGTGTTGAAGATGAGGATAACATCAAAATATACAAAAACAAAGGATTTTGTGAATGGTCATAATATATTATCCATCATCCGCATGAATGTGGTTGGAGAATTAGTCAAGCTGAAAGGCATGACTAACATCTCAAAGAGGCCTTCTTTAGACTTGAAGGTTCTCTTCCGCAAATCGGTTTGCTCAATCGGCACCTGGTGGTAGCCTGACTTCAAATCAATCTTACTGAAAAAATTGGCTCCCTTGAGTTGATCGAGAAGATCATCAGTTCGGGGAGTTGGGTACCGGTTCTTGACTGTGATCTTGTTTAGGGATTTTTAATCAGTACAAATTCATTGTGTCCCATCCTTATTATGTACTAGAACAATTGGGCTCCTACAAGTTAAGGATCTTGGTCTAATGTATCCCTTCAGAATTAGCTCTTAGATACGGCATTTGATTTCTTCATTCTCCATAATAGATTGCTTGTATACAGGGTCGTTAAGTAGAGGAGGACCATGTGTCAAACCAATTGAGTGCTTTACCTGACAGTGCACAGGCACCCCAGTAGGAGAGGCGAATATGTCTTTGTACTCCTCTACTATTCTGTACACATGTTGTTGTTGGGAGAGAGACCCCATGCAAAGGTTTTGGCAGTTGAAGTGACCTATCATTCACCTTCTGATCGAACCATACAAACGAAAAATTTCTCGGTTTGAGAGACCACCTTTCTGCACTACTTCGACCACAGTATTTGGGACTGCCTCTAGTACCCTAGAGAGTTGATCTCCCAAAGTAATAATGAAACTACAGGGCCTAGATTCATAAACAACATGATGCTTCCACATATATGGTTGTCCTAAAAAAAACATCACAAACTTCAAGGGGGGAAACATCACACAATACCTCGTCTTTGAAGGGTTTGATGTCATAGTACAGGTGACATTGTTGGTCAACGCAGATGTCCCATCCCTGGCTAAGCCAACTGATGGTGTATAGCTGAGGATGAAACCAATAAAACCAAGCATATGTTTCTTGATTATATTTTTTCATGATGTAATGGTCGATGATATCCATGTGATAACTCTCCATAAGGAATAATATAAGGTGTTACCCTACCTCAAGGGTTTTCTCTCATTCTTGTGTTCAATATTTTGGTGGATGATTTGAGTTTGTTTCTGAAGTTATAATTTTCAGATTTATTATGGAACATAACAATTAGTATCATATCTCTTTATTTGGCTAAAGAAAGGAAGAAAATTTTGGTTATTTTTGCATATTTCTCAAGCAAAGAAAAGGAAGGCGGTGCACTTCAGACTCAAATCTAAAAGTTTCTGAGAATAATTTGTAGAAACAAATTGGATATTTTAATTTCTCTTGGAAAATACCCAGTTTGAAAAAAAAATCATCTGAAACGGAGTCCAGGAAGTGAAGTTATCATCATTTTAAATTCAAAAAAATTTCATGGTTTCCTAGAAAAATTCTTGCGATTTGCACGACAAGTTATTTTTATAAACCCTAGTTTTTTTAATATTTCTTCCAAGAAAGATGAATTTTACTGGAAAAGAAAGGAATTCAATGCTAAAAGAGGTTTGGACACATTAGGTAGATTTAAAATTACAAGATGATGCAGTCATTCAGTGGAAATCGCTTAACTATAGCGAGATGATGGCACTCTCCAATGAAGAATTTGAAGAATTATTGTTAGACAGGTGGTCTCATGTTAAAAAAAATGATATAGAGAGCACATTTGTTTTCATGTGGAAAATTTATACTACAAGTTCATGTTTGTATTAAAAAACAAAAGGTCATTGTTTCTATTAGAGGCTAGTTGCTAGCAAAATTTTATCAATGTTCTATTGGTTAATAGATTGCAAGTTCCTCCAAATAATACGAGTTGTAAAATGATTATGATTTATGTAAAAATTGTGTTGGGACTTTTATTAAAATGCTAACTGACATGAACAAGCATAAATGGACAAAGGAAAACCTCCCTTCAAACAAGAGATTGAAACAAATAGGAGTTGGTTGGGATAGTCATATTGACACCCTCTAGCAACTAATTGACACTTGTGATGTGATTGGGGAAAGAAAAAGCAGGGTTTTATTTAGAGTTGTTGATACTATTAAAGAATTAGAGGAACCATATATTTTAATCGAAGACAAAGTACTTACAAGGGAACAATTTGAAGAGAAACTAAAAACTGCTCAATCTTCTTTGGTTGTAGAATTTGAAGGGTTAACATGTTACCCTAATAAGGAAATGAAGATGTCTTAATGACCTTCTCATTGAAAATATGGAAAATGATTCTTCGGTTCGAGAATAGCAAGTGGAATTAGGTGAAATATAGAATGAAATTTTTTCATCGATAATTAAGGAATAAATTATTGTGGGTCCCCTTAGAGAATATATCAAAGTTTGGGTTGTCGTGGTGGTTGAAGTAGCATCTAAAGTCTCCCAAGAATTGTTGAAGTAGTTACAGTTATTGGATGATTTGACATAAATTATTTATATGGTACACGACAAAAGGAAAAGGACCCTTGGCAATTATTGCCCCACAATTATGTAATCTACAAGATCTCAAGCTTTCTCTTTCTTTTATTTCCTCCTAGAATCGTAGGCTTATTTAGTCTTTGTAATTTTTTTCCACTAAGACTGACTTGTGACTTATCTCTCTTATTTAATTCTTTCATGATCTTTGTTTCCAAGGTCTATAGGATCCACATCCTTGTCATTGAGGGAAAATGCATTTATTTCATTTTTAATCTAGGTCATTTTACTTATATAAGAGCCTTTCATGGAAGACATTGTTCTTGACTTATAAACAAAATATTTTGGATTAATTGTGTTTTAAAAGCTCCATGGAAAGCTACTTAATGGTCGTATTATCTTTTATCATTTCTTGATTCTTGGTGGTAGATCAAAATGTTGAGTATATAACCATTTGCATCTTTATGATATCAATGATAAATCATTTAAACCTTTCCATTATACTCATGTTACCTTCGTGATTTTCTTAGGAATGTACTATCTTGAGTTGATCTCTATCTTACTATATTGTGGTGGCTCATTTGTTTGGGGGTTGAGTTAAACATTCTATTACAATATTTTCCTTCCCAAATTAAGTTGTTCTTATTTTCCTATATGGTATCAGGTAGGTGAATGTTGTTAAAAATAAAATCTAGTTGTAATACGACCATCACCTTTTATTCAATACTTTGGGGGTTTGGATTTCTATCATTCCCCATCGTATAAAAAATAATAAATAGAACATTAGTTATTGATAAAGAGGAGTACCACCTCTCTAAAAATGAAGCGAGTGCTCTTTGAATTTCTCAAGGATTCTCCTCAATGCCGATCCTTTCTTGAAAGGAAAACATCTAAACACTTCTTTGAAGTGTTTGGAATATTTATCCCCATGCACTTTGCTTAACAAAGATACAACATAAATGTAGGGTTCTCATAAGTTTGTAGAAGGATAAATGATATTGTCCCGAGAATTGAATGTTTTCCTTCTACTCACCATTTTTTCAATATCATATGATAATCCTTCTCCCTAGAAATTACTCCACCCATTGTGTTGTCATGTAAACTTTGGGGGTATCAAACTTATAGTACTTATCCAACTTAGCAAGTTGGAAGGAGGCAATCTATCTTCCATGTTCATTAACCACTATTTTATCATCAATATTAACATGATCAGTCCACTTAACCATCGCAATGCATGGGAGGATAGTAGTTGTTTCATTTTCATCATGTAGATGGAATGTTCACATATTTGGTTCCACATCATTGTCAAGTCCTTCAACTTCAACTAATTCAATTGGTGTTTCTATTGGGGGGGGTAATTTTCTTCCCTAAATGTTCAAAACAAATCTCCCCATTTGAGATAAGGATTCATCCCATCATAACTTAAGGTATCAGGATAAATAGATCTCTTAGGTACTTTTGGAACAACACCATAGGTGTACCTTCTTCAACCTTAACATGATTTTACTTTGATGTCTTGTTTTTGGGTGCCATGTGGAAATATCTGCAAGAAATTTAGTTCAAATGTGTTATCATAATTAATAATTAAACAATGAGCTAAGGAAACTAAAGGTACTAAAAGGTAGGGAAAAATATTGGATACATAATGATTGTTATAAATGTTTGAAAATTGGAGCAAGTTATTATTGTCGGTATGATTTCAAATAGACATAAAACAATTTTGAATTTGCCAATATTATACCTATGATAGGTTCACCATTGATTTTGAATTAGGGAATGGAACAATGGTATATTTGAAAGCATGATTCCCTAATATTAAGCCTTATTCATCACAGTGATTGAAAATCAACAAAAGTGAAACATGTATAGTTAAAGAAATAAATAACAATACTAGAGAACAAAAAATGTTGAGAAGATGTTGCTTAGTAAGAAAATCAAGAGAGTGTCATGTTCTGGAGGTTAGTAAATTGACATAAGCTACCTTCCTTCTTCTTTTTTCCTCGCACATATCCATTGAGAGCAATCTGAATGCCAAAGTATTAAGTAGGAAGAAGAATTTAAAGGAATTGAGCTATAATCAAGTCGAAATATTTTGTTAATATGAGGAAGATTCGTAGGGGATAGTACCTTAAGGTTGAATATCTACTCTAGGTATTTACATTAATGTGATCTTTCAAATTTTCATCTAGGGGAGTGTTAGTCACCATTAAATTTTTTTTCTGTGAAATCGAGATTGCAGAATCTAGTGGGATGCTAAACCGGTTTGGAAACCTGATAAACTAGGAAAGGGGATAAATATGGCAAGGAGAGGTTGAATCTGGCACGAGCGCAAAGCTGATCGGGCCCGACGCATCGCGGATCATGTACTCTCAATATCAACAATTGAGGATGATTTCAGGGGGAGAAGCTGTGTGGGGGTTAATTTTGGAGAGCGGACCCAAAATTTAAACCATGGTTTTCATTCGGGGCTACGTGGCACCACCATGTGCATTTCGGGATGAAAAGTGGGTTGCCTCAAACCACTTTCTCATCCCCTTGAAAAGTGGAAAAGTATAAAAGGGCGGTTTGTCATTTATTTTATTTTATTTTGAGTTTTGGACCGTTAAAACCTTGGCGTGACCACCATATTTCAACGGCAGCTCAACAGTACACCAAATGCACGCCATTTTCGCTCGTTTCCACGTATTTCTCATCACAAACATGGATCCTATCATAACCTTAGTAACAGAACAAGATCCTGTGGCGAATGAAGAAACCCTAATTGACCGAGATTCATAAGTTTTTTATACCGAAATCACTATTTCTCCTATCTCTGTGTCCAGAAGCAACTTGTATGATAAAGTAGGAAGGAATATATCGTCCTTGAAGCAGTCCAGGCCATCATAGTCCCTTCCGCCATCGAAATCGTTTTCCATTTTCCTGAATTTATAGGTTGGTGCGTCGAACAATATTCCCATGAAGAAAGAGTCGTTGTGAATAAACGAGAGTTAGAGGTCATGTGTAGGGTAGAGAGTCTGCCAATTCGAGAGTCCCTCGGTATACTAGAGTCTTTTTCTGCAATTTCTAAACCTTTCAATGAAGAAAAGATAATTAGGGTATATAGAGAATGTCCGTCAAAGATCTGAGATATGTTTTTACAGATAATTATCAAACCTGAACATTTTTCAGTGGGTTTGTCTTTGCCGATGAATGTGAATATAATGGTCATTGAAGTCCAATGGGTCTGCTCCCTGTTGAGTCAATTTTTAGGTCTAGACAATGACAAATATGTAGTCGAAGTCATGCTTTGTTTTATTTTGACCTTTTTTAAGTCAAAGTCTATTTTGTCAGTCTGTATCAGTTTTGATCAATTCATAGTTGATAACATCCATAAATAGCTAGTGAATGTTCACTCTCTATTTCAAATACTACAACTATATGTTGAAGATTTTCCTGGAAACCAATAAGAGAGAATTTCCTAAAGCAGCATTTGTATCAATTGAATGTAAAAGGATTACAATGTTTATCTTCATAAACAAAGTCATGTCCAAAGTTTACAGTTTGATTTTCAATACCAGCTTACCTAGAGTTTTGGATGACATGAGGAGCTATCTACAACCAAATCTAGAGAACATAGTGGGGGATTGGGTACTATTTATGCACTCAATGGTAATATGGGTTTATGGTTGTCATGAATCTCGTTATCTATTGCCTATTTTTCTGACCCCTGGAATCTTTTCCCTTGAACTTATCAGCCAAAGAATTATATCTAAGACAGAGAATTTCTTGAATTTGCACAACGCCTCCAACCTCAAGTTCCCTTTTATCATTGACCCCTTCATTGGCAAAGCCAGATCATGTTTATCTCAAGTTCAGGCAAATCTCAAAGAGTTTGATTTTGCACATCTACAGGGAAGAAGATATGATCCACACCAAATCATATCCAAGAGAATATTGATGAACAAACATGCCCCTTTTGAGCATGAACAGGTTGAGGGTTTTGATAAACTGACAAATCTAGAAGTTTGTGTTGATATGGAAGCAATCTTGCAACCAACTCAAACACAGCAAGTGGAGGCAACCCTGCAACAAATTCAAATACATCAAGCTTCTCAGAAACTGATATTAAAAGTTCCTAAGATAAGTGTTTACAACAAGAGAAGTAGTTCAGAGGCCTTGGGCATCAGTGATCAGCAAACTACCCCAAAGAAGATGAATATTACACAGTCTCCACAAATAGTGGATTTACAAGAGGAAGAGCCCAGAGAACAAGTAAATCTAGATATGGTGGAAAGTGGTACTAGCACTGTAGAGGTTGAAAAGGAAAGAAAACTCCAAAGTGAAGGTGGCTCGAGAACCTTTAGTAGCAAGAAATACATCTTTGATAAAGCATCTAATATAGTTTATCAATCTAAAGAAGATTTGGAAAAACAGCATGATGAGAAGGGAAACATAGCTCTGGGTGAGATGAGGGATTTAGTCCCTGAAGTGGAAAAGATTTCTTAGCATAAATATTCTTTGTTCATAGTAAGGAATTTTGAAAAGATAACCTTTAACATTGCAGTTGCAGATGAAGACAAATTCTATGAGATAAATATAAGATATGAAAACATCAATGCTCCAGACAAGGTCAAATTCCATAAGCATACCAGTGATATGTTGTATTCTGATTACCTAAGTTTAAGCTTGAAGAATTCAACATTGTCATATTATGCAATGAAATTGGAAGGACAGTTGAGGCAGGAAAAAGCATCTAGCAAAGATTTGCAGACTCAGGTCAACAGGTTGGAATCTGAAGGCCCCCAAGGGTTGAAATCCTCATTGGATGAGAAAGACAAATTAATTTAAAGTTCGAAGAAGAAATTGAAAATTTTGGCCACAGAGAATCCACAAATAGCAGAATTGGTTGCTCTAGAACAGGAAAAGGAAACACTTCGTCAAGGGACATTGGAATACAAGGATAGACTGTTGCAGCTAGAGCAAGAAAAGGTGAAATGGTCACAAGAGAAGACAGAATTTCTAAACAGGGTTTTAGTTGTAGCTCTTGTTGCAGAAGTTGGGTCAAACATTGAAGGACTTGCCCAGGATATGTCACAATTTATCCTGAAAGAAGGAGAAATCAAAGGGCTAAAAGGAACCATAGATAAATTGAAGCAGGAGATGCAGGCAAAGGATGAAAGAATGGATCAATTTCAAAAGGAGAATGATTTCTTACAGGAAAGGATAGATAAATTGGAGATGAGATTAAGAGGCAAAGGCCTGTTGCAGGGGGGCAAGCATATCATCTACGACTCTATAGTTTTTTACGCTGCCAAGTTCAAAGTATATTTAAATTTCATTAATGATAAAGACAACATAGTCATCACAGCCAGAAGCAGGTGCATTGTTGTGAATGAAACTTTAGCGAAGAAACCATCAGAATGGGACCAAAATGCCATAAATCTACTCAACTCCATTCCTACTGCAAACCTTCAGACTATTGGAATTAAAGACAAAACTACATTGATTATCTAGGCTAGGAGGGTTATTTCTAAACATAACATGTTGAAATCAGTCCAAACCAAGGCAACATAGATGGAGCAAAGTGTGCAAGAGTTCAAGGATTTGTTTGAAGAATTGTTTATCAAAGGCCTTCCACCATGTTGGAATGGAAAAGGAAAATTGTTTGAACAGGAAGAATACAATGGTCGTTTAACTCAGTGCAGAATGGATCGTTCCAAGTTCGAAACCCTGGAGGAAAATATGAAAGGAGCTACATTAGTTGAGCATCTGATTATAGACTTTGAAATTTTGAATCAGTTCAAAGCAGTCAAGCTTGGATTTCCAGTCATGTAATATGCTTCCTGCATTGACCTGGAGATTTTGATAAAGGAAATGATAGATTATGATATCCCTGCTGACTTGCAATGGAAGGAGATAGTGTGGTTGGGTAAGACAAAATGCAGTTTTCCAGGATCCAATAGATGATGACCAGATGTCACTGAAGATGGCTGATCACATGGAAGACCAGAGTAGAACAAGTGGCGAAGAAAGAAACTGAAACGCCAGAGGAGACAAAATCTGGATCATGAAAAATTTTCTTGCTAATCATTGTAATCGATTTCAAAACCGAAATTGTCCCTTGTAATTATTTTAATTAGTTTCAAAACCGAAACGTTTCATTTTAATCATTGTAATCAGTTTCAAACCAAAGGAACTTAGCTTGTATAAATATTGGGAGTTCCAAATGTATTATGGGTTTCCAGAAGTGCAAAGGCACAATTTTAGCTATTTGGAACTTGAATGTAATTTTATGAAGCTGAATAGAATACACATGCAGATGTCTTGAAGTTTCCATGAAAAGATTCTAATGGTGGTGGTCTGAGTTTTGTCTCCTCTCTTTGTATGTATTTATTGTATTTCTGATTTCATTTTCATTGTCTTATGTTTAAATTGGATAGTTAAAGGCCCAGAATTCATCTCGTGATGATCTCGGCTTAAGCAATTTAAACTATGATAAGTTCTTCCTAACTAAGTCAGAATTCATTTATTTAATGCTTTGATATAGTTATATGTTCTTCCTTTCTTCTTACACTTTGAAAAATTACAATTTATAACTCAGATTTATCGCCTCATTTAGCCTTTATCCTCTGGAGAGTTTTACCGACCAGTCAGTGCTTCCATTCGTTTCAGAAGTTTGACTTCATATCCCTAAGTGTCCCTCCCCTTCCTTACCAGCAAAATTATAAAAAACCCTTAAAAACAACAAAACATATCTAGTGTTTGTTAAAGAAGACTCATTTATTAAAGACCAAGTGAAAGGAGAGAGCCCTCTCTGAGATGAGCAGGCTAGTACCTAGCTCTAAAGTGGTTTATAGGTTACCTATGTCGTTTGTTTTATCAGCCGAACAAATTTATAGAGTGCCAATGGGGAGAAACATTCATTATAAGATTCGAAATGTTGCAAAATGAAAACCCTCTGATACATTATTGGATGGTTTCAAAAATGTGAATTAAAAATTGGTTTGATGAATTTTCATATAAGTCCAACACTTTCATTTCGAATGATTTGGAGGTTATCCAATAGACTATTGGAGGTTCTCACATGTTGATAAATTTGTGACTAATTCGATGAACGATTAGGGTTTTCGTTTGTTTTTGAAAGTGATGATGTTCTAACACATTATCAAACATGTTTCAAAATGAAAAATTCAAAGGCTTTTGGGAGTACTCTGATAAACTATAAGACAAGCTCAAAAATTGTAAATTAAAAATTATCCAATGAACCATCGAACACATTCAAACTTATTGAACTTCGAAATACATCCAATGCATTGTCGAGTGCATACACAAGTATGAACTTTGAATTATTTTTTGAGTGATATTTCCATAGTCTTGGTGGAGATATCTACATTTCCCCATAATAGATTGAACTTTCTTTCCCATTCCTTCTTCTTAAAATTTGTTTAATAATTTAACGATGGGGGAAGCAATGGATATTTTCAAATAGGTGGGTATAATACATGTTTCAAGAATTAATTAGCAAATTTTGAGTGATAAAGGCATCCCCTTACAGGTATTTAACGTAGTATATATGGATTATTACCTTTCTCGAGCTCAGCTAATGTATTAATATGAGTGAAAGGAACCCTTCATATAACTAGTTCATTGCCTCCAGCTTCAGTTTCAAAGCTTTTAGAGATTCAATCACTTGGAGGGATCTAAGAGCCACCACTAATTTGGGTAATTTGCAAATCTATAGAATTTATAATTGCATCATGTCTCCTCTAGATAATAATTAAATAGCACATGGAGAGTTTACAAGGCTTAATTGGTGCACCATGATTTGGGGAATTAAAAGACAACAACATATAGAAAATGTAAACTTCAAACTCATAAAATTGATTGTAAACCATATTTTTGAAAATTATAAACCAAACAAAAAGAAGAAAATTTAGAACCAAAGCAAAAGAATCCTAATCTGTGGAAAAAAGTAAACCAAATCAAATATAAAGGAGTTAAATCAAAACTAAAATAGAAATTGTAAACTACTTGTTAAAAAAAAATTAATTAATTAACTACCACAAGGGAAATTAACTAAAGTAACCTTTCAAGATTTGGCGATTGATAGCAAGGAGATCCAACTCCTCCTCTTGGTTTCGCAATATGTATGTGCCAAGGCCAAGTTTTTCAGCCACTTGAAATGGGCCAAACCATAGCTAATGGAATTTTGTGTGTCTACCGTTAGCTTCATTAAATTTTATTCCATTTCAAAACAATATCTCCCACTTGAAAGACTTTATCACCTGATGTATGCTTGTCAAAACAATGTTTAACAATCTACTAATGAGCAAAAAATTTCTTATTGGCTTTCTCTCTTTCTTCCTCCAATATCAGAAGAGTATTAATTTGATTTTGAAAGGTTGAGGAACTCTACCCCGAGAAGATTGAGACAGTTGAAGAGAAGGTAAGAAAATGTTATAAGGCGAGATGGCTTCCTTACCATACATTGGGGAAAAAGGAGATGCCCCTAGAGAAACCATGGGGCTAACTCGATCTTCCCATAAAGCATCGGGTAAAGCATTCTACTGGTTCCTATGGTTTTCAACAATTGTTTTCTTTAGAAGACAAATTAAGTTCTTATTAGTGAATTTAGCTACACCATTACATTGTGGATAATAATTAGCTAAAAAAATAGAATAATTATGTTTTCTAAAGCAAATTCAATAATTTAATGAGGAGAAATATGAAGCATTGTCAAAAACTAACACTCAAGGAATACCAAACCTGTTAATTAGATGTTGTTCCAAAAATCAAGTCACAACATATTCATTCACCTTGGTTAGAGGTGCTAAAATATTCAATGTGCTCGTTTTTCCATAGACAATATCTCAATATTGTCACCCAACAATAGGCACATAGCCACCCCCAAGCATTGCAACCTTGATATATAGAATAATTATGGAAGTAGTACCAGACCCAACAGATAACCAAGAGATATTCTCTCTCTCTCTCTCTCTCTCTCTCTCTCTCTCTCTCTCTCTCTCTCCAACTCCAAGAATAGTTCACCAAACAAAGAGTTCATAAACCAGAAACCAAGATCAAAAACCCAGTTGCATTTCTCTCTCTCTCTCTCTCTCTCTCTCTCTCTCTCTCTCTCTCTCTCTCCAACTCCAAGAATAGTTCACCAAACAAAGAGTTCATAAACCAGAAACCAAGATCAAAAACCCAGTTGCAATAGTTGCATCTACACTCATTCTCCAAAATTGCACACCACTTAACTTATGTGAGTTGTGAGTGAGTGAATGAACAAATGAGCTCAAGTGCCCTCTATTTATAGTGCTCTTGGTCACTTGTCCAGGCCTATTTTTTCTTTTAGAGTCTAATGCTTAATTATTAATTATTTTATTGAGCCGACATGTCTTCTAGGGTTTCTACACATCTATTTAGGGTTTCTCTAGCTTCCAGAACATTCTAATCTAGTCAGAGGTTAGACATGGAGGTTAATACCTCCCGCAACTATTGTAGAATCAACACTCCCTCCTAGATAAGGAGGTATTAATGGTCTCAAACACATCCATCCATATTCACATGGTATGGGAAAGACTCACATAGTCTTGTAAACCATTCTAAAGGTAGCATTATCATAGCCACACAGGCTATCTCATGATCACGTAGATCAACTCATGAGCAACATCACCACTATCAATATCATCTTATAGCATCAACTACATCATCTCTCAAGGCCATACTCCATCTAAGTAATCGAGCATGATGTCGAATAAGCCACTTACTTAGCAGAGTGATACAAGGACCATTCTTCTATTTCGGACATATGTCTTAGAAGAATAGTTGTCCCAATAGATGTAGAAAGCCCCGCAATGGGATACAAGGACCATTCTTCTAATCCGGACCTATTTCTTAGAGAAATTTCAGTCCTCCCAGATGTTGGAAGCCATGCCATGGGCTACAGATACCATTCCTATAGGATTGTCGGTCTCGGACTATTTTCTAATCGAGTCATATATACCATAGAGATCAATATCTACCCATATGGCTTAGAAAATATCGGTCACGTATCAGCCACCCTAATCAGGATGTCGTGTCCTTAGGAGGTGGACTATTCGACCTGATCAGGCCAATAACTGTGCCTCGGGAGAATATCGGTCTTGAACCATTTTCCTAATCATGCCATAATCTATTCCTTAGGAAAATAATGGTCCATGATACATCAGCAATCTGTTAACCTAGACCATTCTCCACATGGAGAATGTCTTTCCACCAACAATATGTTATGCATGGATCATTCTTTGCTTGGAGAATGTTTGTACATCAGCACACTGACTATCCATCTAGTTGGAAATAATCTCCAACACTAGTGGTAGTCTCCATGGCAATTAGATAGTATCATACTACTGTTATATTGTCATCCAATAGAACACAATTGTGTCTATCCATAGTAGTACACAACTACTGCCTAGTGGTACACAACCACTCCTAGTAGCACACGGCTACTAACCAGTGACACATAGTCACTACCAGTGGAACACATCCACCAAAGTAGCATACAGCTACTGTCCAGAGACATACAGTCTCCACAACAATCAAATCATATCATTTGATATCATCCTGCATCAACAACAATCAAATCATATCATTTGATATCATCCTGCATCAACAATGTCATCAGCTGCATCACTTATAAGTCATACTAGCTTGATGTGAATGCATCATATCTAAGTTGTACTGGCATGATCTGAAGTATCATCTACATCATCTCTAAGTCATACTAGCATGATTCCAATGCATCATATCTAAGTTGTATGCCACCTCTAACTTGTACTCACATGATGTAGATCAGTGCCTCACTATGTCCTCTCTAATTTGTATGATCATATCTAAGTCATACTAGCATGACATATCTAGCATGATGTCAATACATCATATCTAAGTTGTATGCCACCTCTAAGATGTAATCGCATGATCATATCTAGCATGACACGATCCCCTTACATCATCTCTAAGTTGTATGGTCATCTATAAGTCGTACTAACATGACATATCTAGCATGATGTCAATACATCATCTCTAAGTTGTATGTCATATCTAAGTTGTACTCACATGGTCATATCTAGCATGATGTGGCTCACCAGCATCATCTCTAAGTTGTACTACCATGAACATAACTAGCATGATGCAAGCATCATCTCTAAGTTGTACTGGCATGATGCTCCTCAGGCCACTGTATCAACAACTCTAACCATTTGTACCATATCTGAGTTTTACTAGCATGATCATATCTAGCATGATGCAAGCATCATCTCTATGTTGTATGATCATCTCTAAGTTGTACTAGCATGATATAGATCTATAGCTCATTGACAGTCCATGATGCCACATATCAGTGCTCCCTCCCAACCGAGGAATTCATCTCCTCCCTTTCAACTAAGGGAGAAATCTCCACGAGCCCCAGCTTGTCCCTCAAGTATGCAAACTTTATCTTGGACAAAGGCTTCATCAAAATATCTTCAGTCTGCTCATTAGTGGAGATATACTAGAGAACCACTTCTCCCCTCTAGACTATAGTACTTTATCTCAATGTGCTTCGACCTGTCATGGAACACTGAGTTATCTGAGAGCTTCACATAGCTCTGGTTATCACAGTATATCATGGTCGAATCCAACACATGATCAAACAATCTAGAAACCACCTTACAGAGCCACACTACTTATGTACAAGCATCACAAGCTACAATATACTCTGGTTATGCAGTGCTGAGTGGAACAGAACTTTGTTTCCCTCTAGTCCATGATATCATAGCAGATCCCATACTAAAACACATACCAGAAGTACTATTTATGTCATTTGCACTCCCTGCCCAATCTGAATCAGTAAATCCATGCAGTTGTACATCACTGTTTGAGGCATATCTCAAACCCCAAGTTACAATCCCATGAAGATATCTCAAGATATGCTTTGTAGCTATCCAATGTTCATGTCTAGGTTTTGTTGAGCACTCAACACACCCTAAAAGTATTTGTGAATTTTTTATTTTGGATACCACTTTGTCATTTATGAATGGAGTCAATTGTGTAAATATCATTGCGTTTTTCTATTGTTTTGTTTTATCATCGATCGCATTCGGTTTGGTTTGAAGTTTGTTGAACAGATTAACATTTTTCTCTAAGTAAACGTGGAATTAGAACAAGTGAAAACAACTTAAAATTTGTTTTATAAAGATCCACATGCCCATAGGCGATTTTGGTCTGAGAAAATAATTCCTTAAAAATAATCATCGATGTATCATCGGCATCGGCGAAATACGAAAGGAAAAATGCCCACATAACAACGATAATATTCAATCACCAATCGTCGATGTATCATCGGCATCGAAAAAATGGGAGAAAGGGCACGCCAAAAAACATATGCCTAAGGAAAATCACTGACGCCGAAACAACGCTTCACATGCCGAAAAGGTCAAATAAACCATTGTGTATTTAGCTGTGTAGATAGTTCGTATTGCTCAGTTATCTCCCACGTCATATTTTGATGTTCCCCCTGTTATACCTATACTTCCATTCCATCACTTCCACGTTAGAACTGTACAGTAGTTTGTCTCGGCATCGGAACTTTTGCTAAAAAGTAATGACAAAACAACGTCAAATACAAATTGTTGACACCGATGCACTCGTTAACTACCAGCAGATTACTAGAACACTGAACTATAGGATTTAGATCAAACCTTTATCCATTGACATCGACGATCTTGGTTGTTATGTGCTATCCATTTAACGATATTGCTTATCCCCGATACTGATCATACTAGTTCCGTTGGAGTGCGAAAACGCTTGGGTAATTTTAGGAGACACCTCTAGCTAAGTGAAGGATGAAGTTTGCAATTTGTTAGAAAATTAAGAGCTTCAAGTAATCGATAACATGACATTGCACTCTGATCAAATTTCAAAAAAAAATGAATTCGTCGATGAACTCTAAAAGTAACATGCTCCTGCACCACCAACCTGCATTGCATTTAATCCTGAGCATGATGTGGATTATGTTATAGATTGTATAAATCATATCTGTACTCTTGAATTTAAGACTCGATGTGACAAGGTAGGTATGTTTTAAATTTTCAAAATTTGTGCCCAAGCATGGTATTTCATTCATAAATCACTAATCTCCCAAGCAGATGAATGAGCAAGAGAGAGCATCAAAGAGGTATCAGGTCATTGTGCCACTTCAATTACCAATTAGCCCAGGTTATTTCCTGCAAGGAAGAGGTAAGCATGGTCTTTATTGTTTACATTCACTATTGTGTCGAATAACACTTGTCGCAGTTGGATTGCAGCTTATTATTTTGTTTTGTGCAGAAAAATGCCTCTGCGAAAGCCGATGAACATATGCTCACCAAAAACACCAAAAATCAAAGAATTGGAGATCGAATAAGGGTCGACACCGGTGACTGCAAGGGAAATTGATTTCATTTCAAAGATGAAGTCAGTTATCCAAAATTCCACCAAGAAACACTTTACCCAACCTCCAGTGTTCGAGGACATAGAGGCAAGCACTAGATCTAAAGTAATGCTCCCACATTGGGGGGATATTTTTAACAGAATCAATCACGAAGATTACCTGGAGTTTACACCTCAAAGCGACCCAGACATTAGGTTATTGGATGACCAAGTTTTTATGAATATTAGGTGATCATATTTGCACATGGTGACCTATCAAACTCCATTTTTGCCCTACATTGAAACCCTAGGATGGATAATTGACCATGCAGATGTGATGAAATGCACAGTCAATAATGAGGAGGGTGAATGTGTTGGTGTCTTTCTTCCAGTAGAGGTGAAAAAATACTACAAACTCAGAGACCCATAGGAGAGACTGAATACAAAGTTTGTGGTCAAGTTTTATGAGTTCCATGACACCAACTTGTTACTAGCCTCGTGGTGGAAAGAAGATAAAAAAATCACAAACAGGAGCAATGGCTAGTACAACATGGTAAACCTCACAAAGCCTTATATGCATTTAATGGCTTTAATCTTCTGATTGAATGGAGAAAAAGACTGCTCGAAGTTTTCATAGGTGTGGATGCCCTTAGCATATACTGTGGCAATCTTCGGGAGCAATTTCAATTTGGGAACCATCATTCCCAAGCAACTGAGTTCAACATCCTACAAGCCGAGACACCAAAAGATGGAGAAACATCAGTTTTCTACATGGCATCTTACATGTTGGATGTAATGTGCACAAGAAACGTTTGTGTAGTTATGAATTTAAGTTGGAATGTTGTCAAGTTACCTGTACATGTCTATTTAAGCATTTTCTGTGAAAATAGGTACAAAAAAATTCACGCCGTGGTATGTGATGAGTTTATAGCCAGAGTACACTTTATTATATTTAGAAAAGAATGCCCAATGTTTTCAGTGGCAACCAAAAATATGATATCCAAAGTTGGCCACTGGTATTTTGAAGAAACAAGCACTTATATGGCCACAACTACTCCCCGTTCATATCCTGAACCGTCTCATATTGGGAGAAATTTGCTACCAAACCATTCTTCAAGGCTATAATGCTTCTTTGGTAAAGGATAAGAAGAGGTATTTCATACCCTATGGTTTTCATATTGGGTTTTATACAGTAAAATACATTGCACAGGCGAAACAAGAAGGGTTGAGTTAGCTTTAGTATCGATTCCCCACAGGCCATTTTCACAAGCATGATCCAAAGGGTTTGGTACTCCAGCACGCGTCATAGGTATCCTCATGTTGGCCATACACTCATGAAAGTTTTGAAGATGAGATCTTTACCGAGGGCGCCTAAGACTAGGAGGAAGTGCTCCATAGAAGGGCTAACTGCAAGATACCAGATATATAAAATATGCAGAACAGAAACGAAATGCTAGAAATGACAGAATAACAGTAAAATATCCAGCATAATCTTCACAATACACAGAAATGATATACGAAATAGCAACAGAAATAGCACTTGAACAGAA
>ML778730.1:112905-127403 GCA_009831015.1 Picea engelmannii | reverse complement strand
ATTCTTCTTCTTCTTCTTTTAAAACATAGACATTGTTTTCTGTTCTTATACCTTTTGCAACTAGCTGACCTGAATCCACAGTTTTTATTTTACAGTCTTTAGAGGTAAAAACAACTTCACACCCTTGGTCACAGACTTGACTGGCACTAAGCGGATTATGTTTCAAATCTTCTACAAGCAATACATCTTGCGCTTTTCTTTTTCCGTTACACAAATTGACAATTCCTTTACCTTTTATCTTTCCAGGTGCATCATTTCCAAACGTTACATTCCTTGATTTGCTATCACTTAGAGTTAGAAACTTACTTTTGTCTCCAGTCATGTGTTTGGAGCATCCACTGTCAATATACCAGGGATTCTTTTTCCTTTGGGCTGATAGCACTAGTCCACACTTGTCATCTACTTTCTTCTTCCAGACTTTGACATTTTTAGTAGTGGAGATCAAATCTGAATTGTATTTCCTTAAGCGGCAGTCTGCAGCTTTATGACCATAATTATGACAGTTGTAACATTATGGTTCACTGAATAATAGATCATAACGATTGTTATGCTCATATATGTTGTTGTGTTTCACCTGTGTCCTTCTCCCAGTCATCACATGATTTATAATCTGTGATTGTTTGTTGCTTGGTTGTCTCAACCTTTGTTGTGGAAGATAGTTATTCATTGAATATCTTGATTGTTCATATCTAAATCTTAAAGAACAGTTTATAGCTTTGTGACCAAAATTAGAGCAGAAAAAACAATAACCATAGAAAAAATCTTTGTACCTTGAAAAAATATGTCTTCTTTGAGGAGGTCGATTTCTTTCATGCCGATCAACTTTCTAGTCTACAAATTATGTTCTGGGGTTTTTCCTTTCATTTCTTCTTGATGGTTGATTTTCTTTCTTTGTTTCTGCAAAGTGATTGTTGTCAATGTTTGAGGATTTGACAAACTTGATAGATTATGTATTACTTGGATGACCACTACTTGATCCTTCTTCATATCCCAATCCATCTTTCAACTTTGAATTTCTTTGTTGATTTAGAATGAAGGTTAATTCTTCTAAGGCTTTAATACTTGGCAGATTTTGATGATACAATCCTTTGAATTTCTCCATTTCTTTTCTAGTCTTTACTATCTCTTCTTCTAAGGCTTCACACCTGACTTTTTTCTCTGACAATTGTTGTTTCAGTATGTCTTCTATTTTCTTTGCCTCTTCTAATTCCACTTTCAGCAGAGCAAAATATTCATTAGGATTTTTACTATCTTTCTCAAACTATGTCAACAATTGTTTTTGCTTTCTGTTCTTAGTTCTAAGTCTATCAATTTCTTCCAGTGCACTGATCAGTTCTCCTTCCAAATCAACCACAGCTTCTTCATCATTATCATCACTACCTGTGCTTTTGTTATCATAATCCTCTTTTTCCATAAGCATGAAGTCATTTGCCTTATCTTCACAGGATGAGTCACTATCGGTGTCTTCTAAGGAATTGTCATTATTTGCAACCAAACTTTTCTTCTTATTAAATTTATTGTATTTGTACTTCTTTTCATCATCAGAGTTCTAGTCCTTCTTCTGATGGGGACACTTAGATTCAAAATGACCTATCTTACCACAGTTAAAGCATTTGAAGGGAAACTTCCCTTGGTATTTTCCTGATCCTTTCTTTAACCTTCTCACAAATTTTGCCTCAATATCATCAAATTCTGAATCAATGTTCTTGTCTACTTTAAAAGATGCTTCTATGGTACTGGATTTATCTTTGTTAATTTTCATTTCATATGCAGTTAGAGTTCCTAGAAGTTGATCAATGGAGAGAGTTTTAAGATCATTTAATTCTTCTATTGCAGAGACTTTTGGATTAAATTTATCAGGTAGAGATCTTAAAATCTTCTGAACTAAGAGTGAATCATCAAACTTCTCACCAATAACCTTCATGGCATTTACAAGATCTTCAACTCTTAAAAAGCACTTGCTAATTGTTTCATCTTCATTCATCTTTAGTTGTTCAAATTTCAATCTGTATGTTTGAAGTTTGGCATCTTTTACTTTCTCATTTCCTTCATAATTGTTAATAAGTTTATCCCACATTGCTTTTGCAGTATCAAGATGCATCACCTTTACAAACTCAGCTTCAGCCGGTCCATTCAAGATAGCATTCATCCCCTTAGCATTGAAACTAAACTCTAACTTATCATCCTTGGAGGCTAGCACAACAGGCTTTGTATATCCAGTCTCTACTACATCCCAAACATCAGCACCCAAGGCCATTAAGTATGTTCTCATTCTAATCTTCCAAAAGGAAAAATTTGTTCCATCAAACAGAGGAGGCTTAGAGGCTGAAGTTCCTTCATGACTTGTCATGTTTAAGCTTACAGATCTACCTTTGAATAAAAGGAACCCACTCTGATACCAATTGTTGAAATTACTAAAACAATTGAGAGGGGGGGGTGAATCAGTTGTTACTATGATTAAACAATTTTAAGTCTATTAAAATATTATTAATTTTTCTTCAAGTGATCGTCAACAATATACAGCAGTTGGACAATAAAATCAAAGAGCATCAGTCACACATAAAGTATACACATAGACATATTTTCACGAGGAAACCCATAAAGGGAGAAAACCTCTTCTTCTTCGAAATGATAGGCAGTCTTCTAAGTTCTGTACATCATCTTTAATTGAGCACCAACTCAATGTGAGGCTACTACTTCTTTTTTACAAGCTGCAACTTGTTTGAGAGCACCAACTCTCTGGTTTCTCTAGCACCCACTAGAAGGAAGAACCAACTCCCTATATGTTCCAGCACCAACTGGATGGAAGCACCAACTTCCAGTTACACAGGCTCCAACCTGTATAACAGAGAACACATGTTCTCACTAGCACCACCCTGCCACCCTGGTTTCTCTGGCTACAACTAGATGGAATCTACAACTTCCTGTGTTCAAGCTCCCACTTTAACCTCTGAGGACAATAGTCCTCCCAAGCACCTCCCAACCTCCCTATATTAAGGAATGAATACACAGACAACTACACAGATAAATCACTTCTTACCACTCTTTATCTATTCTGTAAGTCTGATCTTCTACAAATTGTTCTTCAATTTTCCTCTTCCTCTGTCTGTTCAGCAGGTCTGCTCTGCATCAACTTTTTCTGTCATTCTGCTCTGCTTCCACTTGCTCTGTTATTCTGCTCTACCTTTGATTTCACTCTGCACATATGCTCAATTTCATACTGTGCATCCTCTTATTTTCCCTTTCTTACAGTTTCATTCTTTTTCATCCAGAACAGCCAACCTTTCACATTCTATCTCATTTTCTTTTATACACACTTCCCCGACGGTTCCACTTCGCATTTCCTTAGGCAAAACAAGGACAACTGTCCTACCAACTGAAACATTAACTGATTCTCAATCATGAGTCCATTTCTTTTAACAGATTTGTAACTGAGGAGTTAACTGTGAGAGGGAACAGTAACCCTCCGATCACATTCAAGTTTATCCGCACCGTTGGATGAACTTTATTAATCTTCCCTTTAAATCAGATTTCAGCATTCCTTATGTTCAATGTTCTTTTCACTTACAAATCCCGATCCACAAAATTCCGTAAAGCAATCAAATCAATGATCCAGATCATATTTAGATCTGACGGTTCAGATTAAGTCGGGATTTCACTCATCGCAATTTCAACACTCTGGACGTTCGGTGTTTTTGTCACTTCAAATTCCCGATCCTCGAAACTCCGTAAAGAAGTCGGATCAACGGTCTAGATGACATCTCTATTCAACGGCTGCGATTAAGTCGTGATTTCACATATCGCGAAATCGGGATTCCTGATGTTAAAAAACTTTGACATCTCCAACTCTCGATCCCCGAAACTCCGACAAGGTGTCCATCTGCTGACGTCACATGTGGATTGACACGTGTTGAATACTGCCACGTGTCACTCTGATTCGTGACTTACATGTGCCTAAAATGTTGAATTGGTCTGACACTTGTCATTACCTGGTTGTGCCACGTGTTCCTAGCTGACGTGGTCTGTTGACGTGAGTCGGGTCGACGGTTCAGATGTGATCTTGATTTGACGGCTCAGATTACATCGGGATTTTGCATATCGAGAAATCGGGATTCCTGTTGCATTGTTTCTTCGACATTTCCAACACGTGATCCTCGAAACTCCGATCAACGGTTCAGATGTGATCTTCATTTGATGGCTCAAATTACGCTGGGATTTTTCATATCGAGAAATTAGGATTCCTGTTGCATTGTTTCTTTGACATTTCCAACACGCGATTCTCAAAACTTCGATCAACGGTTCAGATGTGATCTTGATTTGACGGCTCAGATTACGCCGGGATTTTCATATCGAGAAATTGGGATTCCTGTTGCATTGTTTCTTTGACATTTCCAACACGCGATCCTCGAAACTCTGATCAACGGTTCATATGTGATCTTGATTTGACGGCTCAGATTACGCCGAGATTTTTCATATTGTGATTACGCTCACTTCTCCTTGCACTTTAAAGAATGTGCAGGTTCTTCTTGATCCAATGATGGTCGGGTCCTACACTTGGATCTAACGTATGAGATCTGTCCTCCTTTTCAGTGCGCTCTTCTTGTCTTCATTCAGATCTGACGGCCATCGGGAATTCAGAAAGAGATCTAACGAAAACAGTTGATGCTCTTCCCCGATTATCACTGCTCCGCTGATCATTGTTGTTGTACTCAAGCCATCACCACTACTGTACTTGCCATCAATGACAAGTATACGTTGTTTGTTAAATATTTTCCAACAATCATCTGTACATTCTTCATGTACTTATGTCATTCACTCTTCCTGTACTTATGCCATTCGTTGTCTGTTAAATATTTTCCAACACCTGCAACCCACCCCCACCCCCCTCGCGTGGAGGGGTGTACACTCTTCATGGGGTATAAACATGGCTGAAAACAAAGATCTATGAATCAGGAAGATAATCAGGCTCCACAACTAATAATTTCCCACTTTGAGACTGATCTGTTGTATCTGTTGGACTATGATCCTTCTTGGACCTGGAAAATTTCTCATCTTCACCTTCATGCTTGAAGACCAACTGAAACTAAGGAGGAACTTATTTTCTCCCTGGTTACTCCCTTTGTTAATATTTGTAGGATTATGGCTAGTATGTATCTTTTCCAACTTCAAATGTCCATCTTCCAAGACGGGTCGTATAAACTGATACCTGAGCTGCATATGCTTAGTCTTCGAATGGAAGGGTGAGTTCTTTGCAAGATGCATGGAACTCTCATTGTTATAGTACAACCTGTTATTCTCCTACTTCTTTCCCAATTCCTCCATAAATATCTGTAACCAATTCATTTCTTTACTATCCTCTGTAGAAGCAACATACTCTGATTCTGTTGTTGAAAGTGCATCAACCTTTTGTAGTTTTGAAATCCAACTTATTGTTGTTCCACCTACAGTAAAAACATACCCTGTGGTGCTCCTCCTTCTATCTTTATCACCTTCCATATCTGCATCAACATATCCTTGTAGAACAATGTCTGAACCTCCAAAACATAATGCATGAGTAGAAGTACCTCTCAAATACCTAAGAATCCACTTTATTGTCTCCCAATGCTCTTTACCTGGATTGTTCATATACCTGCTCACAACTCCCATTGCATGTGCAATATCTGGTCTTGTGCAAACCATAGCATAAATCAAGCTGCCAACTGCTAATGAATAAGGGACCCTGGACATGTATTTTATCTCCTCATGTGTCTTGGGACACATTTCCTTAGTTAATTTCAAATGGCTGGCCAATGGTGTACTAACTAGTTTTTCATTGTGCATTATAAACCTCTCCAACACCTTCTCTATGTACTCACCCTGAGACAATGTCAATTTACGATTTTTCCTGTATCTTGTTATTATCATACCAAGGATTTTCTTTGCACCACCCAAATCCTTCATTGCAAATGAATTAGATAATTTCTACTTCAACACATTTATATCCTGCATATTAGACCCTGCAACAAGCATGTCATCTACACACAATAGCAAGATAATATATCTTCCATTTTCTACCCTTTTAAAATAAACACAATGATCAGAATGACATCTACTACAACCTTGTTCTATCATAAACTTGTCAAACTTCAAATTCCACTACCTTGGAGATTTCTTTAGGCCATACATCCTCTTCTTCAACCTGCATACCAAATTATCCTTCCCTTTGACCTCATACCCATGTGGTTGTTGCATTTAAATCTCTTCCTCCAAATCCTCATGGAGAAAAGTTATTTTTACATATAACTGTTCAAGATGCAAATCTTCTACTACCACAAGACTTAAAATAGTCCTAATTGAAGTCATTTTAACAAAAGGAGAAAATATTTCAACAAAATCTACACCTTTCTTTTGTGCAAACTTCTTTATAACAAGTCTAGCCTTGTACCACTTTTTTCCTCCGTCTTCTTCCTTTAACTTGTAAGCCCATTTATTCTGCAATGCTCTTTTTCTTGCAGGAAATTGAACCAAATCCCAAGTCTGGTTATTTACCAGGGAATCCATTTCCTCTTTCATGCCTTGCTCCCACTTCTTTTTAGTTTCTACCTGTATTGCCTCTTCATAACATTCTGGTTCGCCAGAATCAGTCAACAATAAATAATACGATGAAGGAGAGTATCGTTCAGGGGGTCTACTTAACCTGGTAGATATTCTATCAACACTTGCAAGAGTTTGAGGTACATATTGCTCCTGTCGTTGTACATTTTGATTTTCTAGTACCTTTGGAATTTTTGTTTCAGTGATCTCATCAAGCACTATGTATTCTGGTTTTTCTTTTTCCTGTTTCTTTCCTTGCAACTGATCTTTGTACATGACCTTCTCATTGAATATGACATCTCTACTCCTAATGATTTTGTGATTTTCATAATCCCATAAGAGATAACCAAAATCATTAACAATGTATCCAATAAAGGTACACTTCTTGGATTTTACCTCAAACTTTGTTCTATTTTCTTTATCAATATGGACAGATGCTTCAAAACCGAAAGTATTCAAAAAAGAATAGTTTACCTTTTTACCTGCCCATGCCTCCTCTGGAATTATACCATCCAAAGAGATTGAAGGTCCTTTGTTTATTAAGAAAACATTAGTGTCTACAGCATCTTCCCATAACTGTAAGGGAAAACTAGCATGCAATCTCATACTCCTTGCATGCTCCATGATTGTCATGTTCATCCTTTCTGACACGCCATTTTCTTGTGGTATTCCTAGAAATGTCTTCTCTCTACGAATCCCATGGTATGAACAGTAATCATCAAACTCCTTGCTGCAATATTCACCTCCATTGTCTGATCCGATACACTTCAACCTTTTTACTGTCTCATTCTCAACCAAATCTTTCCATTTCTTAAAAGTATCAAAAACATCATATTTTTGTTGAATGTAGTAAACCCAAGTTTTTCTAATTGCATCATCAATAAAAGTAACATAATAACGAGAGCCACCAAAATATGATACCTAAGTTGGTCCCTATACATCTGTATGCACAAGCTCTAACCTTTCACTCTTCTTTTCTTTTCTGACTCTAAGAAATATGACTCTCTTCGGTTTTCCATAAACATAATGCTCACAGAAATCCAAATCAATTTGTTTAAGATCTGGCAACAAATTTATTTTGTGAAGTATCTGCATCCCCTTCTCATTCATGTGTCCAAGCCTATGATCCCAAAGTGTTGTATCCACTCATGTAGAAGCTAAAGAGATATAAGAGACAATATTACCAGTACATAAATACAATGTACCTACCTTCTCTCCTTTTGTTATCACCAGTGATCCTTTGGTGACCTTCCATGCCTTATCTATAAATATAGATATCAAATATTCACTTGCCAACTTCCCTGTTGAAATTAGATTTTCCCTTATATCTGGAACATGTCTTACCTCTTTCAAAAACCATTGGTTTCCATTCCTTTGCTTTATTTTTACCTTTCCCATTCCAACAATTTTGCATGGTGCATCATCATCCAAATGAACCTGTCCAAAATCACCTTGAACATAATCTAGAAAATGTTTCCTATGGGGTGTGGCATGAAATGAAGCCCCTGAATATCTACCCAAGACTCAGAAATATTATCTACAAAAAGAGTCAAAGCATCTTGTAACACATCATCTATTACATTTGCTTCTTGATTTGTATCATGTCATCAATCTCTTTGTTTCTTTGGAGCTCTACAGTCTCTCTTCAGATGTCCTTTCTTCCCACAATTCCATCACTCTATATTTCCCAGTCTGGATTTGGATCTTCCCTTCCTATAATTCTTGTGGTTCCCTGAGCCCTTTCCTCTATCCTTTTGTCTTCCCCTGTTCTCCATGTTTAACGCATTACCTGATGTCTCACTTGTGCTTTTCCGTCACATTTCCTCGCTAAGGATAACACCAACAACATCATCAAATTTTAAAGTGTTTGAACCAAAGACAGAGTTACTTACAGCCATGACCAAACCATTCCATCTTCCTGGAAATGAGCACAGGATTAGAAGAGCCCTGACCTCATCATCAAAGTCCACTTTTATAGAACTTAGTTGATTAGTAACTATTTTAAATTCATTTAAATTATCTGCAACAGACCCACCTTTTGACATCTTCATATTAAATAATCTCTTCATTAGAAATACCTTATTGGACGTCGAGGGTTTTTCATACAGTTTAGCCAATGCGTCCATCATCTCCTCCATTGTATTTTCTTTCGAAATATTGAAATCCACTGACACTTCCAGGCTCAACCGTATCATTCCTAGTGGCTTTCTATCAAGAACCTCCCATTCTTCATCCTCCATGGTCGTCGGCTTCTTTGTTATTATGCCCAATGGTAGGAATAGAATCCTTCTGATATAAATAATCTTCCATTTGCATCTTCCATAACTAGTAGTTTTGGTCATTAAATTTCTCGACCCTAAACTTTCCATCTTCCTCCATTGTTCCCACTCGAACCAAGAACCCCCTTTTCTAGCGAGTTACCTTTCGCTCTGACACTAGTTGTTAGAAAAAGACATAGATATATGTGGTTCATCCAGTGTGGGCTACGTCCACAAGAGAAATTACCAGGTCCTTCCTTTTTATTATCCAACAAATGAAGGGATACAACCTACAACACACCCACTGTAACTTTCTCTTATTTCTCTCACAGTCTCCTCTTTCGGAATACAATATTCACAATAATGCATAGTCACAATACATTTTCCTCATAAAAGAGGGTAGCCTTCTAGGGAAAAAAATCCTAACATAACTTCTACCATCAGATCTGCCACCTTATAACGAATCGTCTAGATTTACTATGAAATTAAATATACATTTACAGGGCAATTTTTCCTTCAGGGGCTTCTCCCCTGAACCCCCGCTTGCCCCCGGAGCCCACAAGGGGTGAAAGCCCCCCCACGTAGAGGGGTGTACAGTATTCATGGGGTATAAACATGGCTGAAAAAAAATACCTATGAATGAGGAAGATAATCAGGCTCCACAACCAATAGGATCCATATTGCAAATAATGTTTTAAATCAACATACCATAAATATCTATATGTTGGTATATATAGAATATCATTAGAATATACACAAATTTCATTGTCCCAACCTTCCTCTTCCAAATAACTTGGGAATGAGATTCAGTTGCTAACTTATAAATTCCTTAGCTCTGAACTATGGTAGTTCTCTTAAATTCCATATCATACTCTTGAATGGTACTAGTCATCCAGTTTCCTCTCCTTTTTCCAAGTTCCTTTTCTACAAATAGTGATCAAATAGCCAGTCAAATGATGTACAATAACCTTCATGTGGATTTTTAAGATGTGAGGTTTGAACTGTTTGATAGCCTTGAATACAGTGTATGCTTGTTTTTCAATAAATAGACAGTTCAACTTAGTACCTTGGAGACTTGTTCTTATGAAAAAAATAGAGTATTCATCTTTCTTATCATCCCTTTGCGTGAGCATAGTGGCCAGGGAATGATCTATGCAAATGTATATGAGAAAAAAATATTTAGTGAAATTAGGATTGCTCAAAGTTGGAGAAGCAAGAATGGAAACCTTAATTTATTCAAATGCATCCTTTTCAATTTGTGTCTGACTGGAAACTGTATCCTTCTCAATAATTTTTTGTAGTGGTTTGATGATTTATGTGCAATTTAAAATGAATTCCTTGAAAGATTGCATATATTTTTTGTTGTGTGTAATGGGAATCTAAGTGATAGTTATAGTTTGTTATAGGTCAACCAAAATGCCATCCTTTGAGATTATATTCCCAAGTAATTTTCCTTCAGTAACAACAAAGATACTTTTCTTAGGATTCAAATAAATTCCACACTTCCTAAACCTTTTGAAAATTTTCTTTAGATGTTGGAGGTGATCTAATCTTTTCTTAGATTAAACATAAGATTGTCCAAGTAGGAAACTATGATATGATTAATCAAACCCCTAATTGTAATATCCATACCTCATTGGAAGGTAGCACCGATGTTTATCAATCCAAATGGCATTATTTTATAAGTAAATGTTCCCCATTTTGTTTAAAGGTGGTATTTAGCCTATTTTTTTCAACTACCAAAACATGGTTGTAACCCGAAAATTCATCCAAAAGAGAGAACATTTATGATCTAGAAAATAACTAGAAAATTTGCTCCATTAGGGAATAGGGTAGTTATCTTTCTCAAATGATCTGTTTAGATTTTTAAAGTATACACATAGTGAAATCTCTCTTGTTTTCTTTGTGATTTGAACCAAAATAGCCGCCTAAGAGGAATGTGTACTTGAAAGATTATCTTAGCATTGAATATTTTCTATAACTCTGTATGTAGTAAAATCTCGAGATTTAGATGCATCTTTCTTAACTTTTGCTTAAATTGCTCAACATCCTTTTTCATAGGAATGGCATGTTAGATAATATTGTTGTCATAGGTCTTAATATTCTCATATGTCCAATCAAAAACATCCTTATACTGTTTGAATAATTAAATATAAGCCTTCTTTTTTATTTCAGGTAACAAGTACCAATATTCAGTGTTTTAGGTTTTTAGGTTGATAACTTCATACCTCATGGTGGACCTATTAGTTTTAACATTAGCATATTTCTTAAATTTATCTTGCAGGTCAAATAGTTTTTCCAACAGGAGGACATTCTTAAGGATTTTATTAGACATTAGATTTCCCATCCCTTCCTAGCAATCTTGTAAAGCATTCAAATTCTCCTCATAATCTATGACAGCATCCTGGAATGTGCCCCCATTGATCAAATTTTGAATTATTTGTTGATCATTATTGAAAACCATCTAGTTGGTGACATTTTTTGGTATTGAAGGTCTGAAAAATAAATTTAATAGAAAATTAATTAGCTACAAATCATCTAATGGGGAAAGTCGAGAGGCAACATTTGATAAGGAATCAGAAACTGTGTTCTCAACTCCAAGATAAGTTATAATATCAAAATATTTGAACTTACTACCTAGATTCCATACCTCTAACCGATAATTCTTCAAGTGAGGTGAGTGATAATGTCTGATTTTTTTACCTGCCTCACTATAATTTCAAAATAACCAAAATCTTTAATACATTTCACATTTAAATCAATGTCTTTATAAATGATTGCACTAAATCCTCACATTCATTTGTGTTGTTGGTGCATTCAAATTCAAGTCTACGGGAAATGAAAGTGCGCTTTCAATTAAGGTCAATTAATAAGCATCCTGCCCCAGCGCCTTCCTATGATTTGGAGCCATCAAAATTAAAAATCCAAATGTTAGCTTCTATATATAAGTTATAAGTGCTAACATTGTCTAAATTGGCTATATTACAGTTAGAAATGTTTGTATGGGTGTAAAGAAGGAGCTAAGACTATTTTTTAGATTCAAAGGGTGAATTTTCAATTGTGTAATTTTGGAAATCAGCTTCCAAAAAATAATTCACCGGGGTAGACAATGAAAAGGCCATAGGTTCATTGGGTGCTTACAAATCTATGATTATATTTTTCATATACTTCTCTCGATCAATCAAGAGTTGATTTGGTTGGTCTTTCCATGGCAGCTAGAGGTGAGACTAGTCTAAGGCAAATTAACCCTACAACTTTTGCAACCAATCTCCACTCAACAATCAACCATAAGATTTTGAAATGTTCACAACAATTATATAAATTATTTGATGAACTTTAGGATTTGAAGCTACTTGAATCATCACATATTTTAATTCACTATTAACCTTAAACTTTGATCTATCAAGTTGAATAGTATGAGTTGTACACTTAGTAGGGGTAGCATTATGTCTTTTACAGGGAAAAAAAAAATAATAATAAGTATATGGAATTAAATTTGATGAAGCTCCTAAATCCACTAGACAATTGTATGCTTTATTATCAAAAATTTAGAATGTCATAAATGGGGCCTGTGATTTTAATTTTTTTTCCATTGATAGATGCATTAAAAATTGATTTTTGTTTCGTATTAAATTTATATTTTGCATCATAATTAGTAATTGTTTTTTGTTGTGAGTCATTGTGTCCCTACAAGGCATTTATTGGAAGTTTCATTTGTTGAGCAATATTTTATTAATAGGGTGTGGCAGGTGCAGGGGGAACTAAAATATGCATAGGGTCTAGGATTCCTCCAACAACCAAGCTGAAGCATAAGCCTTACTATAAGTTTTGTGTATAACTATTAACTCTTGAATCCACTCGTTGATTGTTGTGGGAAACTTAAGCACAATTATTAATCAGATGGTATTGAAAACCTTTCTAGCTAACTATAACCTTACATTTGTTATGCTTCGAGCTCATCAAGAGGTTGACAACTTTCAAAAGATTTCATTCTATCAATTTTGAGGGAGCACAATCAACAAGAAGATCAGATTGTCGATGAGGCTACAACTCTAAAACTGGAACCAATGAAACCACGAGTTACCAAACCATACCTTAATCAAATATCAATGAACCCAAAGGCACATATCAATGCATTAATTTTTCTTGTGACATACCTTCGTGGGCCTCTTTCTCAAAGTAAGGAAAGTAAATTGATGAGATTGGTGTACACCCCTCGCATGCTTGGCTTCATGGAAAGACATGATTTTGAACCATCGACTAGAGTTTATCATTGTCAAGGTGAGATTATGGAATCTCGAAGAGGAAGGCATTCCAAGGAAGTTGAAAAACTACTTCAACTGTTCAACTATTGTTTAGTAAGAGATGTACTTGTTTTTTTAGTTTGGTAATGCACATTAGTGGTTTGATGAATTTTAGTCCAGGAGGAAACCTAGGAGGGTTGTTGTCTTTGTGCTTCATTTACACAAGGAGGCTTTTTAATCTCACTCCCTCTCAGTCTGTATTTGGATTATGCCTTCTTGGTGTGGATTGTCTTCATTTATTTCAGAAATCATTCTCACGAAGTGTGTATTTCTTCTTTGGTTGGATCGACCCTCTATTATGTCAAGGGTTCTTAGGCATTAGAGCTCTTATAAATCAGCAAGTTGGGGGAGTTTTGGTGGTGGTCTTGTGGGAGGGTAGGTTTACCTTTTGGTTTCTGGTATACAGTTTGTATTTGGCCCTGGCCTGGTGTCATCGTCTTTGTGTCATTCTAATGGATTACAAGGAGCTGCAAGAAATTAGACATGTTCTTTGGAGCCATGAGGAGTTAATACAGCACGATGAGACCTCCATCTTTTCAGTCACTACAAAGTTTCATGATAATGAGCATCACGCCATTTCTCGATTTTCATTAGTTATGGGTACACTAGTTGTTAAGCCCTAATATTGGCTCATTACCCCTTAATTGGGGCATATTAGATTAGTAATGTTATTTTATTTATGTCGGCTCTAGGCCATTAGTTGTAATTATACCTCCTAGTCTCCTATATATACCAAGGAGACATTTTCATTTTGAATTATCTTGTACTTGAAAATTTAAGTGGGGTAAAAGGAGGTTTCCCCCTCAAAGAGGATTATTATCTAAAATTATCTCTTTTTCAAGGCGTTGAGTACTTTTTCTGAGGATTTTCTATGCTATATTGATATTTGGTTCTTAACATATGGTATCAGAGCTCAAGGTCTTGAGGTTTCGCTGCTACATCTGAGACACCTTGGAATTTTCGCTATAACTTTTTTTCTACAGTGTTTCAGAAGGAATGGCTTGGAGAATATTTATTAGATGGATCAAGGTACGTTGGGATCAAAATTCAGCTCCTGAGGCCTTATACTTTCGGAGATACAGCCTGTACAAGATAGGGTTCTGGAATCATCCTGAACTGAGTCATTGTGGAATTTTCGCTATAAAAAGTTTTTTGTAACGTTTCAGACCCTGAGCTCCAGAGGCTATTTACAGAAATTAGTAAGGTATCTTTCATAAAAGGTTCAGATTCTGGGTCATCTTAAATTTGTAGATACACCCTGTGTAAGATAGGGTATCTGACTAGTCCTATTGACTAGTCTCAAGAAGGTGTTCCAGGTAAAACAATCATAACTTCTTCCTAGAGTATCCAAATTGAGTGGGAC
>ML778730.1:86432-103199 GCA_009831015.1 Picea engelmannii | reverse complement strand
CTTTAGGCCATTAGTTGTAATTATACCTCCTAGTCTCCTATATATACCAAGGAGACATTTTCATTTTGAATCATCTTGTACTTGAACATTTAAGTGGGGTAAAAGGAGGTTGCCCCCTCGAAGAGGCTTATTATCTGAAATTCCCTCTTTTTCAAGGCGTTGAGTACTTTTTCTGAGGATTTTCTATGCTATATTGATATTTGGTTCTTAAAACTAGTATAAAAGAAAACACAAATATATACTCTAGAAGTGGAATGCAGTCTATTGAGAAATATGGTTTTGAATTTGAGAAAGGGAGCCCAATTAGGGGCTTGCAACCAATAAATGTTAGTGAATTCAACCTACAGGGTGGAACACGATATGAAACAGAGAACACAATATTGTAGATAATCAGAGAGGAAAAAAAAAATTGAAGATAAAGGGTAGTGTCTAAATTCACCATTACAACACTTAAGCACAACGCACTGTGATCAGAACATCACATTGCATGTTGCACATCTTGATATGCATGATCTATTGCACAATATCAATAATCCACTTAATGATAATGACCGAAGGGGTCTCATTTTTATAGCCTCGAGATCTAACCAACTTCCATAGAATATGGAAGATCTTGTCCACATGTAACTGTCAGTTGTTAGAGTCGAATCCATCAAATATGCTCTATCGATTCAGCTCAACAAGGATGTTCAAATTGATCTCATATGCATACAAATCATAGTCGATTGTTGGGTTGGTCGATCCACCGCCCGACTATCTTCGACTGTCTAACCGACAGGCACGTCAACTACTTGACCAAATGGTGTAATGTGTTGGTCGATCACTAGATCAATTGTGTCCGAATTTTGGTTGACCTCTCGATCGACTGAACCCAGGAGATGTGTGATGAACCATAAATGATTGATGTTCCAACAACCCCCCATCAACACAAAACTATGGAGACTCGGGAGATGAAATTACGTCATTATGACAAACCCCCATAATTGCAACTTTTTGAAGCCCAAGCATCGTGCAAAGCTTGATCAAATTGGCTTCAGTTAAAGGTTTGGTGAAGATATCAGCAACCTAATCATTCGTTCTGTAATATTCAAGAGAGACAATGTTCTCATAAACCAATTTTCTCAAATAGCGAGCATGGATCTCAACATGCTTCATCTTATTGTGGGAAATGGGATTGTCAACAACCTATATAGCATTACTATTATCAAAGTAGATTATAGTCGAGATCTAAATAGGAAATCCAAGGTCTCCCAAAAGTTGGTGTGATCCAGTTGGTTATTGGTGGCCACCCACCTATTTCAACTGGATCCTCTTGATCATTTTTAGTTCAGCATGTTCTTCTGTACTTATTTGTAATTATGGGTTCTACACTTCCAGGTGGATATTGGTGGCCTTTCACCTAATCCAACTAGATAATTTTGTATGTTTTCATGTCATCACATCTTGTTGTATTTCCAGGGTCGTTTTGGAGGCCTAAACAGTGTTTTTTTGTCTTGCCACAATCAAACTGTAGACGAAGTCAGAGTTTGACAGCGGAATATGTAGTTCTTTGAAAGACCTTTCATACACATTGATCACAAGCCTTTGCAGTTCATACAGACACAGAGGAAATTGCAGAGCGACCGCCATCAGAAGTGGTCCACCTACCTACAGCAGTTCCATCTCAACATCAAGTATAAGATATGTATCTAAAATCGTGTCGTTGACTACCTCAGTCAACCTCATGTGGTTTCACTCACCATTGTGCTCCATTCATGTGTACATGAAGCATCCGAGTGGCCCCAACTTTATTAGCAAGATCCGTACTTCACCACCACCTATCATCTATTGGGTACAGGTGTGACTATCATCGATTTTCACATTCAGTACAAACTCTTATGCCACTTGGGCCATCTCTGTGTTCCTACAAGTGAGCGTGCAAAGATGATTTGGGAAACCCACTACAATTGGATGGCAAGACATTTTGGCATGGAGAAAATTGTGCTCACTCTTCAGAAACATTTTTATTGGCCAAAACTTTGACAAGACGTCAGCAAGTATATCAGATATTTCACTGCCTATGCCATTGCCAAGCCAGCCATCAAGAAGCAAGGCTTATACACCCCTCTTCCTACTACTGAGAAGACTTGGGAATCCATCTCAATGGATTACATGTCGGGCCTTTCGTCCACCAAGCAAGGAAATGACTCGGTATTTGTGGTCATTGATTAGTTTTCAAAGATGGCCATCCTCACAGCCTGCAAGAAGAATATCACAGCAGAAGATACTGCTAAGCTCTTCTTCAAATGAGTTTTGGTCCACTTTGGGATACCATAGACCATCATCTCTGACCGGGACAACAAGTTCCTCAACACATTTTGGTCAAGTCTCTAGTCATTGTTGAACACCAAGCTCACAAAATCCACTGCTTTCCACCCCCAAAAAGAGGGCCAACCAGAGGTTTAGGTTTTTGGATGTCTAGTGTTTTGGAATTCATGAGTAATATCAAAAAGGCCTCTAGAGCCTCATGGTAATTCATTATGCTCAGAAGGATGTGAATAGCAGCCACATCTCTTCTTAGAGATAGCTACCACCATTCGAGCAAGTGTTTCAGTTCTGCAGTTTTATAGTTTCAACCTATTTCATTATTCAATAGAAGATATTGTTCATTGGATATCTGTGTTATTCTTCATATCTCTGTGTTTATTATATTCAATCTGTTAATTATTTTGTTCCTCTCCTAAATCTGGATAAGTGGTATCATAGTGGTTTGCTCTTCATTTACTTTTCTTTGTGCATGTCCCCGACAAGATATGGGTACAAGAAGTTGGGACTCGAACCAATCGAGCCATTACAATATTGGTCGTGTTGAGCTCAACAACAACCCATGGGGGACAAAAAGAAAGATGATGGAGCAGGAGATCCTATTAAAATGTTGCTCAAGGAATCCCTTACGTGACAAAGGAACCAAATAATGGACAACTTCGCACAGATCCTTCGACGACTACCCACAGGAGAAGCATCTTCATCAAGCGGCCATCCAACCCCCTTCAAGGTACAAGTAAATTTTGATATTCCATTATTTGAAGGATTGATAGATGCAGATATTGTAGATAAATGGTTGAATCTGCTCGAAGGGTATTTTTCAGTCCACAATTTTTCCAATAGGGAAAAGATCACTTTTTCACTCCTCAAGGTCATTCCGCATGTTAAAGACTCGTAAGATACATACTCTGAGGAAAGGGTCGTGGAGGAATCTGCAATTTTTGTGGTGGCCCCTACATGGGATTCCTTCCGGGACACCATTAAAGAACAATATGACCATGTTACAAGCTACGAGGACCAGTACACGAGATGGACCACCCTACATCAAGAAAGGGACTAAACAATACCAAATTTCCCCAATATTTTCCATACCCTGCACACCAAATTGGGTATCAAAGACTCTGAGCGTCATCTGGTGCTCAAATACCACAGTTATTTGCATAGATACATTCAAACAGAAATGGATTTTCTGGACATCGCCTCATTGGGCACGACTTATAGATACACTGTCAAGATCGAGCAGAAATTGAAGCAGAAAAGACGAGAGTTTGGATCTATAAACCCCTCACAACCGAAGCAGGGAAAAGGTAGACCCAACCCACACAATAAGGAACCAATTCGAGATGGTCTCCCTCAGGACAACCAGTCCAAGCTGCAACACAAGAAGGGAAATGAGAAGACGAAGAAGGACACGGGAAAATGGTGTGAGTACCATAAAATCCCTTGGCACAACACCAAAGAATGTCGCTCCAAGCAGTCCCTCATGGCTGAATTGAAGGCTTCCGAGTCAGAGGTCGATTCTGATTCTGAATCAAATCCTAAAGGAGGGAAGCGGATTATCGATGTTGAACCCAGTGCCACTGTCGCTACCACCAAAGTCCATCCAAGCGAACCAAAATAACCAAAGGAAGGGGAACGCCTCTTTCACTCACAGATGTCGGTAAATGGGGCTCTACTTCATTTCATTGTCGATAGCAGTAGTTAGAAGAACTTGATTTTAGCATAGGTCATCAAGTGGCTAGACCTGCCAATGACACTGCACCCACATCCCTACACCATCGAATGGCTTCACCAAGGAAGAGATCTTCGTGTCAGCCAACAGTGTTTTCTGCCCTACGACATCAATCCTTTCAAAGATGAGGTACTGTGTGATATTTCTCCCCTTGAAGTTTGTGATGTTATTTTAGAACAAAAATATTTGTGGAAGCTTCATGCTATGTATGAGTCTAGACCCTGCGGTGTTAATATTACTTTGCGTAGACAATTGTACATTATACTAGAGGGAGCATCGCCTCCTACTCTTTCTTTAATCTCTGCTAAGCAATGCAATAAGGTCATCTCACAAACCGGGAAGTTCGTCTTCTTTTTGATCCGTGCTCACAGTAAGAAGAACGTCATCGCCACATATGTGGCCTCTACACAGAGCCTCTCATTGCAACAGACGCAAGTGGACGGGATCGTGGAAGAATACAAAGACATCTTCTCCTCACCTATAGGGGTACCGACACACTGCCAAGTCAAGCATCCAATTTATCTGACTCCTAACACACCTCTACCTAACAGACTAGTCTATCGTCGCTCGCTGATGAAAAATGATGAAATTAGGCATCAAATCTAAGAGCTTCTTCAAAATGGGCACATCAGACCCAACTCCTCCCCTTGTGGAAGCTTGATTCTACTGGTGCGGAAGAAGGACAAGACTGGAAACTGTGCATTGATTACAGAGCCTTAAACAAAATCACAGTCAGGAACCGGTACCTCATTCCCAGGATTGATGACCTTCTTGACCAACTCAAGGGGGGAAATTTCTTCAACAATATTGACCTAAAGTCTAGCTACCACCAGGTTCCCATCGACCCAACTGATGTATGGAAGACAACCTTCAAATCTAAAGAAGGCCTCTTTGAATCGCTAGTCATTCCCTTTGGCTTAACAAATGCACCAGCCACTTTCATGAGGTTGATGGATGATGTATTGAGACCCTTCACCAAAACCTTTGTGGTTGTATACTTGGATGACATTCTCATCTTCAACAGAACATGGGAGGAGCACATGTGGCATATTCAGCAAGTTTTGAGAACTATGCAACAGCACAAGTTATATGCCAACTTGGAAAATGCTCTTTTGGCATGAACAAGGTCCAATACTTGGGCTACATTGTTGATGAGCATGGGGTACATGTTGATCCATCTAAGATCCAAGTCATCCGTGACTGGCCAGCCACGACCACACTGACTGAGCTTTGGAGCTTCTTGGGACTAGCCAACTTCTACCGACGGTTCGTGTTGGGATTATCCCATATAGCATGAGCCCTCAACTAGGTGACCAAGGGCAGTGGCAGGACCAAGTTCGTGTGGGGGAAGGAACAACAAAGATGATTTGATGATCTGAAGCATCACTTGTGCTCAGCTCTATTAATCTCCTTTCCCAATCTACAGCAACCATTCGATATTGAGACTAATACATCTGACTATGTTGTGGGCGCAGTTCTCACTCAGCACAGTCATCTAGTGGCATACCATAGTGAGATACTCTCAGATACTGTCCGGAAATACCCCACCTATGACAAGGAAATGTATTCCATTGTACAAGCATGTCGTCAATGGAAACATTACATTCTAGGAAAAGAGACAATCATACACACTGATCACAAGTTCATACAGACACAGGGGAAATCGCAGAACAACCGCCATCAGAAGTGGTCCACCTACCTGCAACAGTTCCATATCAACATCAAGTATAAGAAATGTATCTCAAATCATGTCGATGACTGCCTCAGTCTACCTCATGTGCCTGCACTCACCACTGTGCTCCATTCCTGTGGACACGACGCATCTGAGTGGCCCCAACTTTATCAGCAAGATTCGGACTTCGTTGCCACCTATCAGTTATTGGGTACAAGAGAGACTATCACCGATTTTCACATTCAGGATGGACTCTTATGCCACCTATTCCATCTCTATGTTCCTACAAGCGAGCATGCAAAGCTGATTTGGGAAGCCCACTACAGTCGAATGGCAGGACATTTTGGCGTGGAGAAAACTGCGGTTGTTCTTCAGAAACATTTTTATTTTCCAAAACTTCGACAAGACATCAGCAAGTATATCATATCATGCACTGCTTGTTCCATTTCCAAGCCATCCATCGAGAATAAAGACTTATACACCCCTCTTCCTACTCCTGAGAAGCCTCGGGAATCCATCTCAATGGATTACATGTCAGGCCTTTTGTCCACCAAGCAAGTAAATGACTGTGTATTTGTGGTCGTTGATCAGTTTTTGAAGATGACCATCCTCACAGCCTACAAGAAGAATATCACTTTCCAATCTCTTCTTCGAACGAGTGTGGGTCCACTTTGGGATACCACAGACCATCATCTCCAACTGGGACAATAGGTTCCTCATCATATTTTGGTCGAGTCTCTGGTCAATGTTGGGCACCAAGCTCACAAAATCAATTGCTTTCCACCCCCAACCAGACACCGAAACAGAGGTCTTCAATCGGATGATTTTGCACATCCTGTGCATGTACAATTCTAAGCATCCACATACATGGGACGAGATTCTCGCCTACATTCAGCACAATTACAACAGGGCTCTCCATAGCTCCACCAGTTGTAGCTCATTTCAGGTGGGTCTGGGATTCCAACCCTTGGGACCCATTGATGTTTCACTTCCTCTTTCCACCACATAGACAGACTCTTCCAATGATCAGTCTGCGGTCAACAAAGCCACCATATTCATTGAGTGGATTCATCACATCCACCAACATGTCCAGGATATTTTTCAGAAATCCAATGCTAAGTACAAGCAACGCCATGATCAACACAGGGTACCACACAAGTTTTAGGTTGGCAACAAAGTCTGGTTACATTTGCAGAAAGAGCATCTCACTGGACCCCATCGGAAGCTCCTCCTGCTTCATTATGGGCATTACACTATCACCAAGGTTGTGGGTAGCAATGCTTTTGAGCTAAACACTCCACCCTTCCTTGGCCTGAACCCAGTGTTCAATGTGGACCTCCTTCGACCATATTTTCGACCATTATTGGAGACCTCGGAGATCGCAGAACAACGGACACCCAGAGAGATCAACCTCGACTGCATGGAACAAACATCCACTGATTAGATAGTGGACACACGGGTCAAGGGCACTCACCAGTAGAGGATCCAGCTTTGTGGGGTTGTCAAGGCAGGGAAACTCCTACACCAAGGAAAGTGGCTCACCCGGGGCCAAATCCAGTAGAAGTGTCCTCACCTAATGGGGTAACTCAATGCAATGGAGACCATTGCTTCCTAAGGGGGGAGGATTGATCCAGTTGGCTATTGGTGGCCACCCACCTATTCCAACTGCCTCCTCTTATTCGTTTTTAGTTCAGCATGTTCTTTTGTACTTATTTGTAATTGTGGGTTATACACTTATGGGGTTGTCTGAAGCCCTACACATATTCCAAGTGGATATTAATGGCCTTTCACCTAATCCAACTGGCTTATTTTGTATGTTTTCATGTCAGCACATCTTGTTGTACTTCCAGGGCCGTTTTGGAGGCCTAAACAATGCTTTTTTTGCTCGCCACAGTCAAACTATAGAAAGAGTCAAATTTTGATGGTGGAATGTGTATTTCTTTGAAAGACCTTTCCAACAGGATATCAAGCGCCTAAAACCGAGGTCGTATGCAAAAGTTACAACCCGGGGAAGTTGAGGTACCAACTTACCCATAGGGGCCCACATGACTTTTTCCCTTTCACCTCTGAGGGTTAGGTTTTTGGATGTCTAGGGTTTTGGAATTCATGAGTAATATAAAAAATTCCTCTAGAGCCTCATGGTAATTCATTATGCTCAGAAGGATGCATGTAGCAGCCACATCTCTTCTCAGAGATAGCTACCACCATTGGAGTAAGTGTTTCAGTTCTGCAGTTTTACAGTTTCAACCTATTTCATTATTCAATAGAAGATATTGTTCACTGGATATCTATGTTATTCTCTGTATCTCTATGTTTATTGTATTCAGTCTGTTAATCATTTCATTCTGCTCCTAAATCTCGGTCATGGTGAATCCATACTGCTTGAATGGCTCCATGATATTTTGCTTCTATAGTCGACGAAGAGACTACCGTTTGTTTCTTGCACGACCACACCAATGGTCCAGTGCTATAGTGAAACACATGGCCATAACTGGACTTTTGATCATCATTGTCGCTAGCCCAATCGAAGTCGGTGAAGCCGACTAGTGAATATGAACTTCGATAAAATTTGATACCAAAAGGAGTGGTAACCTTGAGATAACAGACAATTCATTTGACTTCTTTCCAGTGGATTTATTTAGGGTCTTTCATAGACCTAGAAACCTAACTAACAACAAAGGAAATGTCAGGTCGACTATGAGTAAGATAAATAAGACTTTTGGCCAATTGTCGATAAAGAGTAACATCGACTGCAAGAGTTTAACAGGTTTTGGTACGCTTTACTCCAGACTAAAAATGAGTAGCACAAGGCTTGCAATCAACCATCTTAAAATGTGTCAATAGATCCATCACGTATTTAGATTGAGAAATGAAAAATACATCACAAAGTGGAAATACTTGAAGGCCCAAAAACTAATGTAGAGTACCAAGATCTGTCATGTCAAAAGAGTCAACGAGTTGTTTCTTCAATCTAAGGATGAGATCATTATTATTGTTCGTAATGAGTAAGTCATATACTTATACAAAAATAATTAAGGTGTCTCCATCGGTATGGAGTACATACAAGCTATGATGAGATTCACATTGTTTGAAACCAAGTCAAAGAAATAAATTGACGATCTTAGCATACCAAGATTGGGGAGCCTGCTTCAAACCATAAAGAGACTTCTTGAATCGACAAACCAAATTTTAATTTGTCACAAAACCAGGTGGTTGTTCCATGAAAAAAATTCCAGACGGGTCTCCATGAAGAAAGGCACTCTTCACATCCATCTGATGGATTTTCGATCTAAAGCAAGCAGCAAGGGAAAGAATCAGTTGAAATTTTTTTTATCTTTGCAACGGGGGCAAAGGTTTTAGTGTATTCTATACGTTCTTGTTGAGAAAATTCGTTTTCTCAACAACACCTTCAGAGCAAATTTGGTCCTATAGACCCATCGACACTTTGCAATGTTATTTCCCTGCGGTCAGGGAACTAAGTCCCAAGAGTGATTCTTTGACAAAGAATCAATTTCTCTCTACATGGCATGCTCCCATTCAATTCATCCTTTAGCATTTGAGTAGGCAATAGGATCATAAGTTTCAAGTACACGAGTCATCAAGGAAACACTGGCATGTTGCTTTTGACTTCAACTTTGTCGTCTAGAGGAGGCATCTCCAGCATTAGCTCTAGCAGATCCAATTGTCTTAGCAGCCCATCTGGGTAGACAATAAATAGGTGAACTATGGTTCGCTTCATCATGTCGATCAAAATTCAAAGTTTCTTCAATCAGAAGGTCAGACAAGACAGAGGACAATGGACTAGTCGACTCGAAGGTCAATGGTTGAGTTAAAACAAGAACAAAATTTGACTTCCCGATCGAAGGAGTGAAACATGGAACATGAGGACCAGTGTCAGAGACAACATCAAAGGGTTCATCTTATAGTAATCCAGAGGAGGCATTCGACAACTTAATGGTTGAATACTTCTCATCAAACTGTACATTTTGTCTGATAATGATTTGTCATTTGACAGGATCAAACAGTCGATAGGATTTCGAATCTTCAGAGTACCCATCATGATGCAAGCATGACTCTTTACATCCAAATTACTTCTGCAATCATCAAGAATGTGAACTCAGGAAACACATACAAACACACAAATTTTCCCAAATGAAAGCTTCTTCACATACCATTGTTCGACTGGACTCGTGGAAGGAACAACTTGAGTCGAGATGCGATTGAGCAGATAATTTGCACAGTAGACCGCTTCGAACTAGAAGCGAGGAGGCATATCCTCTGCCTACAAAAGAAATCTATTCATTTCGACTAACATCTGATTCTTGCATTTTGTGACGCCATTTTGTTGAGGTGTGTGAAGAACTGGCTGGTTCTAGACAATACCATATCGAAGCAGGTATTCTTCAAAAGGTCGATTGACATACTCACCACCATTTTCTGATCTTGGGAATTTTATGGGTTGACCACATTGATTTTAAATAAAGGCCTGAAACTCCTTGAACTTTTCAAAGACAAGGTTATTATTCTTCAAAAAATAAACTCATGTAAAGAAAGAGAAATCATCAATGAAAGTTAAAATATACCTTACACCTACCAGTGAAGGTACATTGATGGAACATACATCACTGTGAAACAATTCCAATAAGTTATGTTCACGCCACAATTTTGTAGCATCAAATGGTGACTGATGATGCTTCCCAAGTGCACGACCCTTACAGACTCCTTCAGGGGGGAATAGCTTTAGCAAACTAGCAACCATATTCTAAGTTGCCAGATTTTGTAGACTTCGGTAATTCAGATGTCTGAGTCACTCATGCTATATTTGACTTCTCTCATTGGTTTGAGCAACAACTGCAATCAGTTCAGTGTCAGGTCGAGTCATGTCACGGAACTTATATAGACTGTCCGTCGAGTCGAAAAGATCATTGGCAATAATCGACTTGCCTTTCTTTATATCACAAACATAGAACTGATTTGGATAAACTTCCACAATCTTACATGTCTATGTTAACTAAGCAACAGACTATATATTGGCATGGATATTTGGCACATGATAAACATCAACAATTTTCCCATGTTGATAAGCAACTTCACCCTGACCAGCAACATCCAGAGAAAAATCATCAGCAACATAGATTTTGCTCTCCTTTTCCTCATACAACCACGTGAATAAGGAGGCATCCTTAGTCACGTGATGAGTGCAACCAGAGTCGACTACCCATTCATTCTTCGTAGAATGAGAAACAAGGCCTAAGAAGTTCTAACTTGGAAAGTGTAATTATTAGTGGGTTGACATATAGCGGGCACATCTCCTTCAATGCGTTTAACCTTCTCTTATAAATCATCTCTCTTCTTATAGTAGACTTTCTGCACATGTCTAACTTTCCATAGTACTAACATGTCTTATTCTTTTGACTTCATTGTGGTTATCTCTGTGGTTTTTTATCATGGCATGCAGGTTTCAGTGTAGAGGCATTAAACTTCACTCTATTCTTGGGATCCATCTTGCCCTTTCCCTTGAGAAAGTGTGTCTGGTGTTTACCACCAAGCTTGCCTTCTTCAAGAAGTCTATGTTGGTCTGTAATCAAAATACCACAGAAAGATTCAAAGGTATAATCCTTACCATATTCCTTTTGTGCTTTCCAATTGGTGTGGAAAGTTGACACAAACACGTCAAATGGTGTTCTCATGTTCATCAAGATCAGCTCAATGAGTTTTCCATTCTTCTTTTGATAGTTATTTTCACATTCACCTAATTTCAATTGGAGTTCTTCGACACACACAAAATAGTAATCCATTCTCTCAAATGAATGAGGATCAAGAGAGATCACTCTTTCTCCAACTTCATGTCGTGTCTTTCCTCGACTCAGTCAAATAATGACTTCAAATTCTTCCAGATTGGATGAGGATAGTCGATTCAACTGAGGTAATGGAAATATCCCGCAAGTTGTAGCTTGTGATGACTCCTACGGCCTCATCCTTCTTTCCATAAACAATGAACTTTGTTTGATCATCTGTTGGATCTGGAATCACAACCTTCATATACTGCCATAGTCCTTTTCTCTTCAGTAGGAATTCCATATTTGGTTCTCATACTATATAATTTGTTCAATTCATAACATCAGGATCAATATTTGATGTCATCTTTGACATCTAGACAGAAGTTGGTCTATTTCAATAAGTTCCAATCAACAAACCACTGACCAAGAGTCAATCACACAATAGATCTGAATACAAGGTTTGCAGACAACAGGTTGAGGTTTCAAACCATCAGCTATGATACCATATTTTGGAATAGGGTGGAACACAACATGAAACAAAGAGCACAATACTGTAGATAATCAAAGAGGAACAAAAAAAAAATTGAAGATAAAAGGTGATGTCTAAAGACAATTTTACAACACTTAAGCATAGCACACTATGATCAAAACATCATTATGCAGGTTTCACATCTTAATATGCATGATCTATTGCACAATATCCATAATCCACTTAATGATAATGACCCAAGGGGTCTCCTTTTTATATCCTCAAGATCTAACCACCTTCCATAGAATCTAGAATATCTTGTCCACATGTAACTATCAGTTGTTAGAGTTGACTCCGTCAAATCCACTATGTCGAGTCAACTCGACAATGATGCTCAACCCAACCACCTACCCATCCAACTAGTAGTTGATTGTTGGGCTCGTCAATCCACCACCCAACTATCTTCAACTGTTTGATCGACAGGCGCGTTGACTACTCAATCGACTAGTGTAGTGTGTTGGTCGATCGCCCGATCGAATCTATCTAGATGTTGGTCGACCTCTTGATCGACTGAACCTAGGAGATGTGTGATGAACCATCAATGCTTGATGCTCCAACACACATTTTCCATCAACTGGTTGAAGATATGGAGATTGGGAAGCAAGACTCATTCCCATCAAATGTATGCCTATAAGATATTGTCAACTATCATGTGTTATGCTAAGTTTCATGCTTTTTAAAGTTATTTAAATACTAGGTGTATATTTTAAACTTTATAGTTGCAATAAGTACTAGGATTTTTTCCCCGATTATATATGTAAGCTCTATTTTTTACATGCAAGGTGTTGTTTCTTTCTTTTGCTTAAAATTTTTGGACATGAAGTATGATGTAATTTCATTGTTAGCTTAGCTACAACTTTATATAATAAAAAATTCCCATTTTTGGTTATACAAAAAATTGTGTGTGTGTATGTCAAACATAGAGATGTTGGCTTGAATATTTTTCATATCATCTACTATGTTGTACTCCATACGAACAATAACTTAATCATTCATAACAAATTTTGCAGTAGGGAAAGAAGTTGAATTTTTTTTACTAGTTGTAGTCAAAGGATTAAGAGGATTAATCTGGGGAACAAGTCCTTTTCTTCTAATATTGTAATATCTTTGAATAACTTGGAAAGCTTGCAATTCTTCAACTACCTCCTCTTCTTCTTCATCATTAAAACCACGCATCATATCCCAAAGTACAATAGCTACCTCTTCGAGCTATTCAATTTCCTCTTTAGTCTCACCTTTATCTTCTTTAGGAGTGGAAGTCTCAAGTTGCAGATATTCATTAAGAAATAAGTTTTCCATGTTTATCCATTACAGGCAAGTCTTTTCCAAATGATTAACCTCATGTTCTCTATAGTAATTTTACATGGAAATCTCCTCTAGATTTAGACTTAGATTTATTAAAAGAGGTTCAGAAGCTTTCGATGACATTATATATTTCTTGAAAAAAGTTTTGAAAGCTATTTGGGTTGTTGTCCCATCTCCAACATTCTTCTTTAATCCAGTGATCTTTGTACATGATTTTTTGACATTACGTTCCAAACTTTCCATGTTTGAAGCATCTTTGTCTTTCGCATTTGAAGAGAGTTTTGGTATTGGTTTAACTAAGTCCAGATCTTTCTTGGTAGTAGTTGAGTCAATTTCATCTTTCACCCTAGGGTTTCCCTTTAGACTTACCATCTCCTTTTCTACCATTTTAGCTTCACCAAAAGTCTCAACTAAGGTGGTTTTCCCATCATGTCTTACAAACATAACAATGGGTAATGGTAGGTAAGTTGTGTAAAACTCGACGTGGGCTTCCTAAGAAAGTTTGGAACCGGTTGGAAATTTATTAAGAATGGTAGTGAATCACTTTTTTCCGAGGAAATGTACTCGCAAAAAACCCTCTAAATACTTCCCTGTGATCCATGGATGGTAAACGGGGTAAACTGTCAACCCAGATTACAAGGCCTCACCCCGAGGTAATCAAGAGAGTCAAACTCGTGACCAACAACAAGCAGATACACTCACGTCTTTCACTAGACCAATTGAGTTAACCTTTGGCGATAATAGTAGTGAATCACTTATTTAATATTTAATTCATTCCTTAGTGTGCATCTTTGTTCTTGCTAATTCCACTATTAAAGAAACTGGAGTTATCTCTTTTATGAACTTAGTCAAGAATTCCTTTGGAAAATCATCCCAGTTGGTAATGGCCCCAATAAGTAAGTATAAATACCAAGTGGATGATTTATTCTCAAAAGCATAGGGATAGATATGATGCACTATGTCTTTGTGTGGAACACTCATCAATGGATAGCTAAAATGAATTTAATTACATGATCTTATGGAGGACCTGGCTTTTCTAGGTCAAATTTAGGCAATAAATGTTTAGTATTTTTAAGTAAATCATGGGGTTTCCCTTTGAGATCCAGAGCATCTTGATCTAGCCAAGCTCGGTTTTGATTTCCTGTCATTTGTAATGGGTTTAAAGACTCTAGGCACCATCTAGCAAATTTAGAATCAATGTTTGAACCTAAAGAACTTGATGAGTTAGGTGATGTTGTGGGATTAAAGGTTGGGGGGATTCAATCACGTGGCTCAATAATTTTGTCAAGGGAAAGATCGATTTGGTCATTTATAGTCTAAATGTGAGTTTCTTCTTTAGTATGAAAAATATTTCTACAAGTTCAGGTACACCTAGGTAATTGAGGTGCAATAGGTAATTAATTGATTTCGTGAATGTAAGCCTGAGTAATTGTTGAACTTCATGATTAGGGACAATGTATTGATATTCTACTTGAGTTTAAGTTCATCTTGAGGTTTAGGGTACTGAAATTCTAGATGAACAAACTTTAATTTAGTATCTTGGAAAACTATTTATTGATTAAGAGTTTCACCTTGGGCAACTTGGAAGTTGGATGGTAGTTCATGATTGTCAAGATTTGAATGAGAATCGCATGATGGAAAGTTTCTCCTACTGGCCATACAAGTTCTCTCCTTCTAGAACCAAATTTGCTAACAGGGAAAATTTCCCTTTGCCAACAATAGGGGTTCACCTTAGGAAAAAGTCTCGATTAGACTCCTTACCATTTGGGACAAGGAACCCTCCATATTATAGCATGGTAACCACTGATGGTTTGTTTGTGAAAGTGTATGTTTCTATGTCTTAAATGTAATATATGCAAGTGCAAAAAATAAAAACTCTACTCTAAATGTGAAATGCAATCTACTTTTCAAGTTCATAACTAGGATTCTACAAAAATGGAGTGATTAGATACAAAACCAAATATAAAATTGTCATTGCTTACATAAAATAGTTTACTATAGAGTAGCAACAAAATATTAAAAAAAAACAGTATTAAAACAACGATAAGTTAAAATTTCATCGACAATTATAGCTCTATATCCAAATAAATAAACAACTATTTGAATGCCAACAATATAAATAAAGAAGAGAAATTTTTTCGACATCCCGTGGACAATGATAGAGCGATAGGGTTCGTCAAGAGCGTCTAGGGTCCGTTTTTGCAGCCAGAGTCGGCCATGGCCGCCCCAGGGGGTGGGGATTCGGCCCCTCCCCCTCCGAGTTCAGAAGAGGACACGTTCAGGAAGCTGATTGCCAGCGGAGGCAAGCGCAAGGTCCCTTCTACGGTTCCAAAATTCATAAAAAAGCTAGATGAAATCCCAGAAATCGCCCTCCCGGAGACGCAAGTGATCAAGATAGCCCTGGCTCTCTCTGAGAGAGGGTTGGTAGGCCAGTTTATCGGACTTTGGCCCTCAGCAAAAACCACCGAAGCTTGGGTCCAAAGGAACTGGAAGCTTCTCCTTAAGCAAGGAGTTACCTGCTACCCTTTGAGCAGTGGCTTTTTTCTCTTCGAGTTTATAAACAAGGAAGACAAGGATCTCATTTTCAGAAATGGACCATATTTTATGGGAACCCAGGGGCTATATCTGAACCGCTGGACCCCGGACTTCAATCCCATGGTGGAACTGCCAAAGGAGTTACCTGTTTGGGTCAGGCTCCCCAACTTGTCGGTTCACTGCTGGAACTATGAAGCTCTGCAAAAGATAGGGAATGGAATAGGGAAATTCATTGATACGGTAGACAACAAGTCCATCTACAACTGCGCTAGGATATGTGTTGAAGTGGATCTTGAGGCAGGGCTCCCGGAGGTGGTGAAGCTTACTGTGGGCAACTGGTCTCACTACCAGAAACTCGATTATGAACACCTTCCCTTCAAGTGCAGATCCTGTCAAGAGCATGGACACTTCCAGAGGAATTGCCCAAAGAACCAAAGCCTAGAAAAGGAAGATGTTGAGGACTGGAAAAAGGTCAAGAAAAGAAAACCAGGTCCTAAATCCAAAGATCCAAGGCTAGAGAAGGCGAGCCAACCATCATCTTCAAAGACAAACCCTCAGAAGGCACCTCCAAAAGAATGGGCTAACAAGCCAAAGGAAACCTGGAAAGAGCCAATAGTTATAGCCACTCAGTCCCTGCTAGCCCCAGAAAATCTGATACCGGTCAATGAAACCCCTCTAGCAGATGAACCCATGAAGTCGGATGAGGAGCACATCCCTCTAGATTCCCAAATGGGTGCAGATACAGATGAGGGGGCCACGGAGACCAGCAGTTATGTTGGAACCCCAGAGAAGGCCCCTAGAGGAAGGAAACCAGAGAGAAAAAAAAGGGAGGAGAAATCTTACAGGGACGTAACTGCAGGATTTCAGCATACCATCCTGGCTATGATAGAAACCAGATCCTCAAAAAAAG
>ML778730.1:46416-85130 GCA_009831015.1 Picea engelmannii | reverse complement strand
TCAGAACTGTAGCAAAATTGGAGGGAGCACCAACTCCTCCTTTCTAGCTTTAATCCCCAAAGAGAAAGGTGCCCAAAGATTTTCAAGATTCCGTCCTATTTCGCTTTGCAATTCGGGGTACAAAATCATCACCAAAGTAATAGAAAACAGAATAAAAAAAGTCTTCCCCAGGATCATCCCGGAGAACCAGGGGGGCTTCATCCAGGGGAGACAAATCCAGGACAATATTATCCTTGTGCAAGAAGCTATCCACTCAAGCCGTCAAAGGAAGGAGAAAGGAATGTTAGTCAAGTTGGATCTAGTGAATGCCTTTGACAGAGTCCGGCTGAATTTCCTTTTTGTTGTGATGCTCAAGATGGGATTTCACCCACATCTGGTTCGCTGGATTAGGGCCTGTATAGCGGGGCCGTGGATCACCCCCCTGGTCAATGGAAGACCGACTGATTTTTTCCAAGCCTCAAGGGGACTTAGATATGGCTGCCCCCTGTCCCCCCTACTCTATGCCATTCAAGCGTCTGTGCTAAGTTTTCAGCTGAATAAGAGCATGCAGCAGCGCTCCTTAATTGGCCTCTCAATTTCTCCTAGAGTTGAGAGAATTAATCATGCTCAATTTGCCGATGATACGCTCCTTCTGGGCCAAGCCAACCTGTCCACTGCAAGAGCTCTCAAGAAAGAATTGGATGACTACACTGAAATCTCAGGCAGCGAAATCAGTTTGAGGAAGAGTAAAATTTATGGTTGGAACTGCCCTCCTATAGAAATGATTGGCATTTCCAGGGTGCTGGAAATGGAAGGAGCTTCAACGTGGGAGTCCATTAAATATCTAGGAATCCCGCTAGTCAAAGCAGCGCCCAGAAGTAACCTGTGGCTGCCTCTGTTGGACAAGATGAAAGCCAGGATCTTGGCCTGGGGAGCAACATGGCTGAACAAAGCAGGGAAGTTAATCCTCATAAATTATGTTATCACCTCTCTTCCTGTCTACCAGGCCTCCATTCTCCTTGCCCCGAGAGGATTTGTGAGAGACGTAGATAGCATCTTGAGAAAATTTCTTTGGTAAGGGGGAAGGAATGAGGGGGAAAAAATGCACCTAGTCAGTTGGGATAAGGTTAAAGCCCCAAGGATGGAAGGTGGGCTGCAAGTAAGAGATGTGGCCACTCAGAATCTGGCCATGGGAGGTAAGATTCTATGGAAGATGATAAGAGGTAAAACCACTTGGAGCTCCAAATCTCTAAGGCTTAAATATTTATGTGGTCACAAAGAAAGGTGCCTTGATCACCCCCATTTGACTAGAAAAGGCTCTCCCATCCTTTCTCTTTGCCTTAAGGCTCTTGATTTGATTACCTCAAAGCTTTATTGGATCCCGGGGAACGGCAGAAAAATCAAGTTTTGGGAAGACTCTATTTTAGGATAGACCCCTTTAAGTTTTTCGGAAGGGATGGAAAACATCAAGATTTGGCTCCATTCCATTAGCAAAGTCACCCTATGGGACCTTTCAGCTTGGAACCAGGATGGCTCTTGGCTTAAGTGGGATTTGGGGGACTATCCGCAGCACTTAGAATCTAAAGCTCGAACCCTCCTGGATGCTCTTCAAGGGTGCTCCCCCTCCTCGGCCAGGAAGAAGGACAAAATAGGTTGGGGCTCTACGTCTGGCTGTTACTCAGCTGCAGCTGGTTATGCAGCCCTGCATGCAATCCCTTGGGTAGACCCTGATCCCTCGGTGTGGAGAAATCTCTAGCTTCATCCCTCCCTTCCCAAATTAGATCTCTTTTACTGGTCCCTTCTGCACAACAGTATCCTTTCTTGGGAAAACCTCTCAAAAAGAGGCTGGGAAGGGCCCTCTCGATGCCCTCTCTGTGCTTGTCATGTTGAAACCTCTGTCCACCTCTTTCTCCTCTGTCCCTTTGCTCTGGAACTTTGGAATCTCATTCTTAGTCAGTTGAATGTACCCCTGCCTTCTTCAGTTACCTCTTTGTTTACCTCCTGGGTCGATCTGGCTCCCTTCTCCTTTACCAATTTGAACCTACTAAAGCATTGCTGGATGTGGGTGCCAAAAGTAGTCTGCTGGAATCTGTGGCTGGAGTGAAACAACAGTATCTTCAGGGATATAGCAGGGACGTCGGCCCAAACTGCACTCAAAGTGAAAGCGATTCTGGGTGATCTGATAGCCTCAAAGACTAATATCACCAACGAAGTAACCCCTAACAAAGATGAGTATGTCTGGTTCCATGAGCTTGATCCCTCCCTCCTGGACAGAACCAAGCAATTTACCAAACATTATTCCCCTTGGGAAATTAGGCTGGAGGAACAAGAGTTCTTAAAGTGGGGATCTTCTTTGGAGAAGCATATCCTGCAGGTGGATGGGGCCTCGAAAGGGAATCCCGGTCCCGCGGGAAGTGGAGGGGTCCTACTCGACATCTCAGGGAAAATTGTGCTCAACTTTTCCTGGGGGCTGGGTCTAAACACCAACAATACAGCTGAAATTTTAGAAATCTGGCAGGGGCTGGCTCAGGCCAGAAGGTTATCAATTTCGAATTTGGCTGTCATAGGGGACTCTAGAATCTTTATCCATGCTCTCAATCAGAGGAAGGCTCCAAAAACGTGGGCTTGGATCATTATTATAGGAAGGTTCTGGTCCAGATGAAAGATTTTGAAGAGGTGAAGTTCTACCACGTCCTCAGGCATCTTAATCAGTTGGCAGACCACAAAGCGAACAGAGGCACCTCCCTAGGCAAGGGAGTCATCGGCGTAAATGGAGCTGAAATTTATGAACCTATCCCTTAGAGTCTAGGGAGAAGGAATTGACCGGATTTCTCCTGTCAGAAATTGCAGAAGTCTGAAATTTGCCAGGAAGGAATCCAAAGTGCAGGCGCGAAGGTATGAAGCAGGTGAGAGAAGTCTTATGTAGGGATGCGCTAGAATAAGGACAGGGGTGTCAGGACAGACACATGAAGAGCATCCTAACTCTGTTATCATGGGGAAGAGCTTCCAATCACAGCCCCCCAGGGAGACAAATGCCCAGGGCAAGCATCCTGAAGAAATAGGTGAGATTCTAAATAGTAGATGGAGAAGAAGGAACTATGCTGGGACGCACTCTCCCCCTACGTGCTCTCAGTAAATCTCGTTGTTGGTTAAGAAGGATACGACTGTGGTATCCCAGAACTCGCTCGCTGTGCAGAGTATCTGCCAAATCAAAAGAAGAGCCACTCAGAATGGATGCAAGCTCCAACTGATTGACTTCAATTTGAGCTCGTTTCATACTATCCAAACCTCCTTTTCTCCTTGTGGGAGCCGAAATTATGAAATTCCTTGTCTCTGCCCCGTGAAATCCAGAACCGATGTAAAGGGGCCGGTTAGTATGACCAAATCTGTATCACTAGACAAGCAGTCTACATTGGAGCTGAAATTTTGAATGGCTTGACGCGAGGCGCAAAGCTGGAACAAGGACGCATGTGTGCAAACGGCTAGCTAACCACGGTTGATCTACCTTGACTAACCTCAACCTAAATGGAAGCATGCAAATTGCAAAGAAAGGGACAAGACCAAATCCAGTGCTGGAACATATGCTGAAACAGTGCCGGATCATATGCTGAAACAGTGCTGGAACATATGCTGAAACAGTGTTGTAACTTATGCTGAAACACAGTGCTGGAACATATGTTGAAACAGGGCTGGAACATATGCTGAAACACAGTGCTGTAACATATGTTGAAACACAGTGCTGGAGCTGAAACACAGTGCTGGAACATATGCTGAAACAGTACTGGAACATATGATGAAACAGTGTTGAAACACAGTGCTGGAACCTATGTTGAAACAGTGTTGGAACATATGCTGAAACACCGCTATAACAAATGTTGAAACAGTGCTGAGACATATGTTGAAACAGTGTTGAGACTTAAGCTGAAACAGTGTTGAGACATATGTTGAAACAGTGTTGAGACTTAAGCTGAAACAGTGCTGAGACATATGTTGAAACAGTGTTGAGACTTAAGCTGAAACAGTGATTGGAGTTTCGGCATTTAAATTTAATCCAGTTCTATTAGAGGACGTACAGGAACTAGTTCAGTTCACAAGTCTCTAGCTATAGAAGTAGAATGGCTCAGAAAGACATGCCCGAAGAAATTCGAGGCCATTTGTAATCGGATTTGTGGCTAGTCCACCCCATTAATATAATCTATAACCGTTTCTGTAAAAAAAAAAAGCAATATAAATAAATAATTAATGTAGGAGAATAGTCTACAACGCTATTAAATATTCTTACAAGATCCCAACACTGTGAAAGCAAAGATTAGTCTCCGCAAATCACATAGGAACCAATCCTTAAAAATGTTGGCCAATATGGCTTTGATATTAACATCCCAAAAATGGAGCTCTTTACAATGCCAAAAATGAAAAACCCTTTCACTTTTTTACATTTATATCAAAGGGTAAGTAGTTAAAACGTTCATTTTCTTTAATTGCTTTGATCTTTGATTTCGATGGTAAATACGTGTTCCTTTTCTCGATTAGGATTTTCAACAGATGTTTTCCATGCTTCTAAAGCCTCTTTAATAAAGTTATCTCATTGGAGTTTATGTTTTTCGAGTGGGCTTGTAAATAATGCAATATTGCGCTTACTTTTACCTATGTTTCCATCGAGATTAGGCAACATAGTTTTGATTAAATTTATTTCTTGAGCTACAATCTCAATGTATTTTCAACTATGTGCCTTCATGACACTTGGAATTGGTTAAATTGACTACCTTTGTTGAAGTATTTCATCCTCAATCTCTTGCATAACTTCATTTGGAGGAAAGAAAGTGTCGCTTGGACCGAATGAAGGAAGATTGCATTGTGCTACCAATTTCTCAGTCACTTGCCATATTATCATACATTAATCCCATTCTTTTTTATATTTCTAAATACCCTTTTGTTAGAATTGTCAATGTGGAAAACACAATTCACATATGATAATTAACAATCACACACAGATCATAAATACAGGGATTTCACGTGGTTCACCCAAATGTTGGGCTACGTCCACCAAGCATAGGCATCGGTTGTCTTATTATTTACATCATGGAGATTACATCAGATTTGCAAGTTCTCACTTTGTCTCTCTCACTCAGTCGTTTGCCTCTACGGGCTTACATGAATTTATACATTCACACAAGAAATTGATTATTAAATGCAATCCCTATCCATATTATAACTTGGTCTATTTGGTTGTAACCAACACAGAATAATAGGATCCAAATCCATCATTGGAGAAATTCGTTGTCACCAAATCCCAACAATCTCCACCTTTACAACAATTAACCTGATACCTTGCTCCTTCCTTTTGTTCATCACCTTTTCTGCAAGCCAAGAGAAGCCAAGCACCACTGCAGCTTCTCTAATAAAACCGGTTTCATGATCTCACATGTGTGACTTGCACGAGTTTGGATTTCGTGCGAGGTCACTCCACCTCCAACATGTCTTTGACAACTGTGTTGCGAGACACATTTAGTGATAGATCTCCTTCTATCCAAAACACCTGTAACATATACATTACAATTATCACAAACCATCTCAGTGTAACCATTATAGGTGACATTTGTGCTTCTCAAATGTTGAAGCACCCATTTCACTGCAACACCTGAATCTATCACATATCTGACAACATCATTAGCATGTGAAACATCTGATATTAACCATTTCATCACATACAACAAACCTCCTACTGAACTTACACGAGACATAACCTTTTCTTCTTTATAGACAGACCCTATTCTTGAAGAAAACTTATAATGAAAAGTGTTAGCACCGGAAGTCACCTCTGGATTGCTGTAGAGGTAAGCCCGATACCCATCAGTATTTTATGTCATAGGTTGGTTATAAAAAAGGTCAAATGGGCGCAATCTCAGGAAAATATCATCTTAACTCAGAAGATTGGACTGATATGCACAAGAAGGTGAGGTCTGGTTTAACTTCAGTCAGTAGGTTGTAGTAAGGGTGAGTAGGAGGAAGACTTCAGTGAAGAATATAGAGGTATGTCGTGAACATCAGGCTCTCCAACAGCCTAAGTAAGAAAGACTTAAACACAAGGTCTTCTTGAATTCAAATTTCAAAGGAACTGAAAGAAATTATAACAGCACTATAATCAAACTTTCATCATAATGCAGTCACAATAATTCAAGTGAATCAGTCAACCATGAACTCTTTCAGTATCGGAGGGAAACAAGAGGGAGCAAGAAAGATGACTTTCATTAAACAAGAAATCTCATATTACAAAGCATAACCAGAGAACCAGAATGTTCATTAAAACTTTACAAATCGGGAGCTTTGCTCTACCATCGACCATTACAAAATATAAAAAATGAGTATATATACTCAAAGCAACTTGCTCCCTACAGAAGCACGCTCTGGTCATTCCATTCAAGGCTTGGCGTCTGCATCTTCTTCTGTCAGGGTGCACTTGCATTCTTCTATCAGACGCAAGATCAGATCGGTATGGGCTTCACGTGAAAATCCATGACAAGGAAGTTTTGGCTAACAGTCTGCCTTCCACAGCCAGATTTTCATGATTTCCATTTATGTGGTGAAACGAGGTTTCAACCACCTTCCCCATTTTCCTTAATTGCTTTCATAGGGATCAGGGCGACACCTTACACCCATGAATGTTCCAGGAAATCTCATGACTCCTTTGAGTCAATTCCGGCACCTCGAGGCCATGCAGATCTTTCTCGGTGATTGACTCAGGTGCTTTACTCCTTGATGCAACTATTTTCCATCTGACCCCAGGCTGCGATCGTGTGCCTAATTCCCAGGTGCTTTGGGAATTCGTGTTTCACGAGTTTGCATTGTGATCCCTGTTGAAATTTCTCAATCGCGAAAGCGCAATTGTTTGGATCGAGCGACACGTATCCCTTTGCATCGAACGGCCCCGATGAACATTGGCATTTCGGGACCTCGGGTCGTCGGCATTTCTCACTTCAACTTCCCCGAAATGACTTTCTCCATGTTGAGCTTGCGCCACGTGTCTTTCTGGGATAAATGGTCAAGATCATTTCAGGACTTCGCGTGTCGAGAGTCTTCAGGACTCTACCCTCTTGCTTTCCAGACTCGCGAAATTGCGAAAATTTGATCCAACGGTCTAGATCTCTCCTTTGATCAACGGTTGTAATCCTTTCGCGAGTTCTTATGACTTTTATCCTTGACCGCTCCATCTCGCGAAACCACGAAATATTGATTCTGCGCCACGCATCCCCCAGGATTAATGGCTAGGATGACCTCGTGATTTCGGGCCTGACTGGCACTATAATTTGTGTAATTGTATGGTCCCGATCACCCGATGGTCGTCGATCTAATCCACTCGAAGGATCTTTTCCATTGAAATTTGATCTTGCTCGCTCACTTGATTTGCGTCCACATCAAAATGCTTCAAGTGTTGTGCTTGGTGCTCATGACTGCGGCCTGTGTAATTTACTTGAATGACTAGCCAAGGGCTTGGGGAAAACAAGAGATCAGAGATAGAGATGAAGAGGGGAATGATCGGCCTAAGAGAGAATAGGAAGGCAAAGGGTTGGTACTTATTAGACAGGCTGACAAGGAAAAATAGGTCGATCAAATGGATGAAGGCAAACAAAAGAAAAGCTACAAGTCAAGAGGGAAGCTTACGATTGGGTCTGCAAAAGGAGGAGAGAGAGACAAAAATACAGGCTTAGGTATAAACCACAAACCCTTAAGATTTTGACAAGTTTATGTGATAACATCAGGCTTCATGGGGGATAGAGTCCTCCCTACGAGGCTCTAAGGTCTCTTTTCACGGCTTTAGTGCCTTAGTGTTGGGTTGTGGAGTCTTCTATTAAAAACAAAATAAACATAAAACATGAACGGTATTTACAATGGTGGGGTGTCGATTGTGGCTTCAAACAAACACCTTTTTCAGAAAGTGCTGATTTACAGGGCCACCAAAAACTTCGTCTATCTCCAAATTCTTCAACCTGTAAGTGTTATCTGGGAACTTTTCAGAGATTTGGAAGGGGATGATTCAAAGGGCTTCAAATTTTCCATCCTTTCCCTTGTCCTGTCTGGGCGCATCCCACTTGAGTACTAGATCTCCCGGCTGGAAATCCTCTTTAGTTCCTTTCCTGTCAAAGGCCTGCTTGATTTTCTATTGTCGGTCATGTGCTCTGCCCATCACCTGTTCTCTAGTCTGTTGGACTTCTACCAGTTGATGAATTCTCTTGATCAGGTCATCAGGCTCACCTTGGAAGTCTTGGAAGAATTTCACTACAGGCAAGGCAAACTGAGAAGGAAAAATTACTTCATTCCCATATACAAGTTGGAAAGGAGAGATGCCCAAGGACCTCTTTGTTGTCACTCTATCATCCCACAGAGTAAATTTGAGCTTCGAATCCCATGCTTTCATGTTGTCCTCTAACAGTCTTTTGATGATCTTTATCAGGCTCTTGTTGGAGGATTTTGTTAATCCATTGCCTTGTGGATAGTAAGGGGTGGAGTGGATTAATGAAATTCTGAACTGCTCACAAAACTTGATCAACGGTTCGGCCCTGAAGGAAGAAGCATTATCAGTAACAATTATGTTCGGGCAACCAAACCTTGCTATAATATCTTCGAGAAAACCAATGATCACTTTGTGAGAAGCGCTCCTGGTGGAGATAGCTTCTATCCATTGGTAAAATAATCTGTTGCAATTAAAATCCACCTGTGCTGACCACTTGAAGGAGGATAAATTTCCCCAATAAAGTCTAGGCCCCATTGTTGAAAGGGTCTTGAAGCTAGTACAGGCTTCAATGGAAGAGACTTGAGCTGCTTCTTCCTAGAGAATTTTTGACATTTAGTACAAGCCCTGATTTTCGCACAGACATCAGTGAATAGAGTAGGCCAGTAGTACCCAGCCCTGAGAATTTTGTAGGCTGTGGTTTTCCAAAAATGATGTCCCCCACATAGGTTGTCATGGAACTCAAATATAATCCTTTGGGCTTCTTGTGGTTCTAGACATCTCGGGAGCACTCCTAATGAGTCTTTCCAGTACAAGACTTGGTCAATAAGGCAATATCTGATTGCTTTGAGCTTTAAAGTTCTTGCCTTGCTTCTCCCCATTCCATCTAGAGGTCTCAAGTCTTGCAGAAAATATATAATGTCTTTATATCGGGTGCATTCTGCCAATGGAGGGTTGTCCTGGGAATTTTTATCAGACAACTCAGCGTGTTGATCTTCTGAGCAAGTGTCGATGAAATTGACCCCCAAAGCTTTACAATTAGATTCAGCTAATAACTTTTCTAAACCATGGCCTTTAACTAGCTTGGTGGGTTTTATTTCCAGATCAAATTCAAGGATTCTGGCAATCCACTTGCTCTTTCTCCCGTCTATGACACGCTGAATGAGAATGTCCTTCATAGAACCTGAAGGAAAATATGCAATGATTTTTTAATGCAAAACATAGAATCTGAAAGCTTTGAGAGAATTCACCAAGGCATAGGCCTGCTTCTCCATGATGTCATATATGATCTCTGCATCTCTTAATGCTCTGCTGAAAAAGGAAATAGGTTGTTCCAGCCCTGCATCATTCTTTTGTAGTAAAACAATTGCCACTGTGTCAAATGAAGCAAAAGAGAAAATCAGAAAATCCTTGGAATAATTAGGACTGATAAGCACAGGTGATTCAGTCAGTGCCTTCTTGATTTGGTTGAAGGATTCTCTGGGCTCAGCAGTCCATTTTATTTCATTTCCTTTCTTGAGCATGGCGGTGATATGTTTCACTAATTCAGCAAAATTTGAAACAAACCTTCTGAGAAAATTAATTTTTCCCAAGAAAGACTGAACCTCCTTCTTGGACCTGGGAAGTGACAAGGCTTGAATAGCTTCCACCCTGCTTGGATCGATCCTAATTCCCTCGGCTGATGCAATGTGTCCCAACAATTTTCCTTCCTGTATGGAAAATAAAGAGTTCTTGGGATTTAGGGAGAGACCAAACCTCTTGCATTTCGAGAAGACTTTCCTCGGATGTTGACAATGTTCTTTATCAGATTTGGAGAAGACTGTAATTTCATCCAAATAAATGACCACGAATTTATCTCTTTCTCCAATGAAGGCGATGTCCATGGCTCGCTAAAAGGTTGCTCCTGCGTTCATCAATCCAAAGGGAATTTTGGCATACATGAATGTGCCCAAAGGAGTGGTGAACGTTGTCTTTTCTCTATCTTCAAGCAAGATAGAGATCTGATTATAGCCAGAAAATCCATCAATCATGGAAATCTTGGATGTGTTTGTCACCTTCTACAACATGTGTTCCATATTTGGCAAAGGGTAATTGTCCTTCTCAGAGCTTCTGTTCAGATTTTTGAAATCAACACACAGTCTGATTTCTCCATTTTTCTTTCTCACCGGGACCAGGTTGGCTACCCATTCAGAATATCTCAAAGGGACAATGATTTGGGCATCCAACAACTTCTTTACCTCCCTTTCCATAATAGGCAACAGCATAGGATTTGTTTGTCTTAATTTCTGCCTAAATGGTTTGGCCTCCTCTCTCAATGGAATCTTATGCTCAATGACGGTTGTGTCATATGTTCTGAGGTCTTCATAGATCCAAGCAAACACATCAACGAATTCCTTTAATAAGTCAGCATACTCGGCCGTATGCTCCTTTGATAGGTTTCTTGACAGCTTGACGAATTTTGGATCCTCCTCTGTGCCAATATTGCACTTAGCTACCTCAACATCCTCAGTTGGGCCTTTAAAATTTACCGACACATCTCTCCCATCAAACAATCCTTCTAAAGGAACTAGTCCCTTTGGAATGTGGTTGCTAGGCAGCTGAACAATATGGTGATTAGCAATTTTATTCAAAAATACTTCAGGGGGAGGGTCACCTTCGGAATCATGCTCCTAATCAATGTGTAATGCAGAGAAATCATCAACAGATTCAAGAAATCTTATGATTTCAAGATCATCCTCGAACACCTTCCAATGCTTGATATTATTAAGTATAGAGGGCCTATATCTAATCTCAACATCATACCTGAGCTTAGGTGGTAGTGGGACCCTGAACTGGCTCGCTAAAATGGCCAAAGAATTAGGCATGGTATTTTCCTCTCTTGGAATAAATGAAATGTTGAAGGCTGAGAAGAAGTTTTCGACCAGATCCCACACTTCATTTCTGTAATTTCTGAGTCGAGGGTGTTTGGCTTGATAAACATTTTTGACCTGGAGAACAATTAGTTCAGCATCTCCAAATACTACTACCTCCTCAATTCACATGTCTTTCGCAACCCTCAAACCCAAAACAAGAGCCTCATACTCTGCCACATTATTGGTAGTTTCAAACTCTAACTTATATGACAGGGATATGGCTTCTTGACAAGGTGATACAAAAACTACTCCGGCACCAGCACCTTCCCTAGAAGAGGCTCCATCGAAGAACATCTTCCACATAGAAGTAGTTGGAGGAGGTATTTCACTAAAAGAAATGGGTTGCTTTCTGATTTCAAGAGGAGCTTCAGGAGTATCAATGAGTTGTAACAAACTAGATCCCAAATTAGTGTCGAGTGGAAATATAGGATGATTGGTGGGGTCTGCTTCATCACTAATCATGTAGGCCAACTGAGCCTCTCTGTACAGTCTCCTATGCTCCCCTTTGAACACTAGAATGGTAGCATATGTGAGGTCCATCTATAAGGTTTCCCCAAGTCTTTTTATCCAAGATCTTGACAAGAGCATGCCAAACTTGGGAGGAACATCAACCACCACGACATCCATGACCACGCTCTTCATGGGCAGCTGAAACAAGGTCATGACCAGATCTTTGATTACCCCAAGACATTGCACTCTCCTTGAATCAAAAGAATACAAATCATGATAAGCCTTTGTGATTTCTAACCCGAGTTCTTCCATGATAAATTTGGGCATAAGATTATGAGATGCCCCTGAATCCATCAAACGGTTATGCAACACCTTATCATGTATGTTCAGTGATGTATAAAACGGAGGGGATGAATCATCTCTATCTTCAACCATAGGACCTAAGATGACTCTTGGCTTTTCATCTTGAAGATTCACTGAGTTTATGGAATGGCAAGATGGCTCAGACTGCAACAGCTTAGAGAGGGATTTTTTTAAATCTTCATGCTTGACCAACTCTGAAAGGGGCGCAGGGATTCTAATCTTTTGAATTTCTTGCTCAAGGCTGAAGGAGGAAAGGGGTTTCAGGACTTCTCTCACTTCTGGGACCGAGTCTTTGGGTATCCATGAGGGGTTATGAGCTTTCTTTTCTTTGTTGTTGTTTGTTGCATCTTTAGCAGACTTCTCTGCTCTGGGAGATGGATCAGGGACATCAGACTTCCCTTCTTTATTCTTAGGAATGAGATAGTATTTATTGGGACTATTATTGGCCCTCTCACCCTTACTTAGCTCATTTATTTGACTATTCATGAGGGATTCCTCGTATGCAGATTCAGTCAAATGGGGAAATGGGGAGGTGTCTCCAAGACAATGGATTTCAGGATCAAGCTCTTCTTCCTCCCTCTCTTCATCAACAACAAGGTTATTTCACAGAGTTGTTTGGATTTTCTGATCATCCCTCTCTCTATTTTTGGGCTCTCTCGGGAGTATTTGAGGGGCATTGTTTGGTCTTTTGAAGTTGGCTCTGTTATCATCATTTTGGACATTCGTATAACCTTGATTCCCTTCGAATTTCATCTTCTCCATTTCTGCAGACAGGGACTTCACCATCTTGGTTAATTCATCTACTTGAGGTGAGACGCAGAAGAACCAGAGGTTGAGGCCTCAGATCTCCCCCTTCCTCTATCTCTATCAGCTTTATTTCTAAGTCTGACAACTATTAACACATTGGACTCTACTTCCAGGGTTGCATCTTGCATAAGAGCCAAGGAGGTAGTTCTTCTTTCTCTTAACAGGAAGCAGAAATCGGGATCAAAAGCACTAGCATAAGTGATTTTGGCAGAGGCTTATGTAGGCTTTATCTCAGCAGGGATTTTATTGTATATTTTGTTGAATCTTTTGGAAAAGTCAGAGGCAATTTCTCCCTCTTTTCTCTTCAGGGACCCAAACTCGGTCATATAATACATAAAGTCTTTTTTATCCCCCAACTACCTCAAGAAAACATCATATAAGGCTTCAATCCCATAAATAGATCCAGGGGTCAATCCCCTAAACCATTTCCTAACCTCACCATCAAGGCTATGTACAAAGGCTCTCATCTAGACATCTTCATTCTCAATGTTTAGATTTTATGCATAACTGTAAAAGGCAGCAAGGTTTTCTTCGGCGGTTATGTCTTCCTCTCTCGTGAACTTAGGCATATAATTTAGGTAATCTCTAGTAGGAAGAGCGTTCATGGGCCGAGGTAGTACTAGAGGGGCATATCTTGCAGCCACTATGGCATCCATTCTACTTCTAGGGGGATTTGCACCTGCCATAAGGATAATAGGTGGAGGAAAACTATGAGGGGAAGGGGTTCGAGCATGGAAGACTGGAACTAAGCTTCCGGGAGGAAAGGGAAACAACAGAGGATTTGAAGAAAAGGCTACAGGGCTTAGGGAACGGGAGTTTCTCTTTCTGTAAAACCAGTAACTCTAACAGGAGGAGGAATAATAAAACCTGGAGTGGGAAAATATTTCGAGGTATGGGGTCTAGACCAAGCTGCAACTTCAGGGGAGAGATGAGTGACAAGGATTTCTCCCTCCAAACCCAGACCAAGAGGGGAAAAATCAACAGGAACACTCCCAAACTTTAAACTTCGGGAAACTCCAAGAGATGGTATAATAGGAGAATGAGAAGCAGATATCGGAGTTTCTAAAGGAGGATAGTGAAAATCATTAGAAATACCTGGTTCAGCAAAAGAAGTACCTTCTCGAGGGGCCTTTCCCTTTCTGAAAATTTTCTCTGGGTCAGCTTCAGCTGTTGCCAAAGGCAGTTGTGGAGTATACCTCGTGTGTCTGCCTCTAGAAGCCACAGCTGAAACAGTAGAGTCGCCAGTGGATTCACATCATTGGAGTCACCATAGTGGAGTCGCCAGGTGCACAGTTGCAATCTTTGATGTACTAAGTTCTGATGCACCTTCAAAACTAGTAAGCTATGTCGTTTAATCCCAGGGAAAATCTTCAATTTCGTCCCCGACAACGGCACCAGAAATTTTAGCATCGAAAGTCACCTCTGGATTACTACAGAGGTAAGCCCGATACCCATCAGTATTTTATGTCACAGGTTGGTTATAAAAAAGTTCAAATGGGCACAATCTCAGGAAAATATCATCTTAACTCAGAAGACTAGACTGATATGCACAAGAAGGTGAGGTCTGGTTTAACTTCAGTCAGTAGGTTGTAGTAAGGGTGAGTAGGAGGAAGACTTCAGTGAAGAATGTAGAGGCATGTCGTGAACATCAGGCTTTCCAGCAGCCTACTAAAGAAATACTTAAACACAAGGTCTTCACGAATTCAAATTTCAAAGGAACTAAAATAAATTGTAACAGCACTATAATCAAACTTTCATCATAATGCAGTCACAATAATTCAAGTTAATCAGTCAACCATGAACTCTTTTAGTATCAGAGGGAAACAAGAGGGAGCAAGAAAGATGACTTTCATTAAACAAGAAATCTCATATTACAAAGCATAACCAGAGAACCAGAGTGTTCATTAAAACATTACAAATCGGGAGCTTTTCTCTACCATGGACCATTACAAAATATAAAAACTGAGCATATATACTCAAAGCAACTTGCTCCCTACAGAAGCGCGCACTGTTCATTCCATTCAAGGCTTGGCGTCTTCATCTTCTTCTGTCAGGGTGCACTTGCATTCTTCTACCAGACACAAGATCAGATCGGTATGGGCTTCACGTGAAAATCCATGATAGGGAACTTTGGCTGATAATCTACCTTCCACGGCCAGATTTTCATGCTTTCCATTTATGTGGTGAAATTAGGTTTCAACCACCTTCCCCATTTTCATTAACTGTTTTCATAGGGATCAGGGCAAGACCTAATACCCATGAATGTTCCAGGCAAGCTCACGACTCCTTTGAGTCAATTATGGCACCTCGAGGCCATGCAGATATTTCTCGGTAATCGACTCGGGCGCTTTACTCCTTGGCACAGCTCTTTTCCATTTGACCCTAGGCTACGACCGTGCACCTAATTCCTAAGTGCTTCGGGAATTCATGTTTCGCGAGTTTTCATTGTGATCCCTGTTGAAATTTCCCAGTTGCGAAAGCGCGATTGTTTGGATCGGGCAACACGTATCCCTTTGCATCGGACAACCCTAATGAACATTGACATTTTGGGACCTTGGGTCGTCGACATTTCTCACTTCAAATTCCTCGAAATGAATTTCTCCATGTTGATCCTGTGCCACGTGTCTTTCTGGGATGAACGCTCAAGATCATTTCGAGACTTCACGTGTCGCGAGTCTTCAGGACTCTACCCTCTTACTTTCCAGACTCGCGAAATTGTGAAAAGATGATCCAACGGTCCAGATATCTCCTTTGATCAACGGTTACGATCCTTTCACGATTTCGCATTTCACGAGTTCTGATGACTTTTCTCCTTGACCGCTCCATCTCGTGAAGCCACAAAATATTTATTCTATGCCACGTGTTCCACGGGATTAATGGCTAGGATGACCTCGCGATTTCGGGCCTGACTGGCGCTATACTTTGTGTAATTGTATGGTCCCGATCACTCAATGGCCATCGATCTAATCCCCTCGAAGGATCTATGTCGTTGAAAGTTGATCTTGCTCGCTCGCTTGATTTGCGTCCACATCAAAACGCTTCAAGTGTTGCGCTTGGTGCTCATGACTGTGGCCTATGTAGTTTACTTGAATGACTGGCCAAGGGCTTGGGGAAAACAAGAGATCATAGACAGAGATGAAGAGGGGAATGATCAGCCTAAGAGAGAACAAGAAGGTTGGGGGTCGGTACTTCTTAGACAGGCTGACAAGGAAAAATAGGTCAATCAAACGGATGAAGGCAAACAAAAGAAAAGCTACAAGTCAAGAGGGAAGCTTACGATCGAGTCTGCAAAAGGAGGAGAGATAGAAAGAAATACAGGCTTAGGTATAAACCACAAACCCTTAAGACTTTGACAAGTTTATGTGATAACAGAAAGCAAGAGGGATAAAGACTGGTTTTACAATGTTCATACTGAACTCCAACAACATATTACCATTACCATCTATGTATAGTTCCATTCCCATAATTTGTTTTGTTGCTCCTTGATCCCTCATCTGAATTGTCCTGTCCACCTGAGTCATTTTATTATTGATTTTATCCATGCTTTGGCTTGCATCAAGCATATCATCAACAAATAACATCAAGATTGTGAATGTACTATAAATTGTATAGTCATTCCTACCCTTTGAAAAATTATGACTCACTATGAAGGATTCAAACCTCTTGTATATTTTCTTTGGTACCAATAGGCCATACAATGAATTATCTAGCATACAAACAAATTTACCGTTGTGATCTTGAATCAACCCTTTTGGTTGTTCCATACATATTATATCTCTGTCAATGATGACCTTGTGAGAAGTAGGATCCCACACACAACATCCCTTTATACCACCATCATAACTTGCAAAGATATAAAACAAGCAGGAATTCAGAAACAAAGATTTTAAGTCTGGAAATGATTTACTGCTTACCAGTACCTGTAATTCTTTGTTGGTCTTATGACCTTGATGCTTCTGCAATAAACAGGAAGATACATCTGTCACTTTAGATGCTTCAGTACTCCCTTCCAACTTATAAAGGTTATCAACCTTTGTTGCCTTTATCACTACTAAACTACCTTTCGACAATGTGAGTGCTCCACCTTGACTTGTATACTTATATCCACAAGAATCCAACACTCCTAATGAAATCAAATTTGATTTAAGCTCAGGTACATATCTAACATCTGTTAATTCCCTAACAATACCATCAAACATCCTGATTCTAATACTGCCAACCCCAACAGTTTTACAGGGAATACCATTTCCCATAAACACTACACCCTCATCAACAGATTGGTAAGAAATGAACCAATTTCTATGTGAGCACATGTGGCGAGAGGCACCTGAATCTAACAACCATTCTTCTTGATATTGTAAATTACTAGAAACGGATAAAACTTGTTCAGTCGTACCTGAATTTTTTACAGCCAAATTTGCTTCCTTCGTAGAGTTTTCCTCAGATTCATTTCTCTTCCAGCAATCTTTCTTGAGATGTCATGTTTTGCCACAGTACTAGAATTTTGCTTTACCCTTTTTGTGTCTTGACTTAGATCGAGAAAAACTTCTCTCATTTTTCCCTTTAGTTCGACCTCTAACCAACATCGCCTCTGAAGTTGAGGTCTATTTACTAGATTTTCTCCTCATCTCCTCAACCAACAAATCACCCACAACAGAGTCATAATATAAAACATATGTTGATCTAAAGCTAATAGAGGTGACTAGATTAGCCCAAGACTCATGCAACGAACACAATAGTGTAATAGCCTTATCCTCATCTTTGAATTTAACTTCCATACTATTCAATTGAACTATAAGGGTATTAAAGGTATTTAAATGGTCAGCAAATTTTGTACCTTCTTTCATCCGCAAACTGTACAACCGTCTCTTCAAGTAGATTTTGCTCGTCAAGGACTTTTTCATATATAGACTTTCCAACTTGCTCCATAAGCCTGATGTTGTATCCTCTCCTACGATATTAAACAGAACATCATTCGCCAGACATAAACGAATGGTACTAAGAGCATTCGCATCCAGATCTTCCCATTCCCATTTCGTCATGGTTGTTGGTTTCTTTGACTTGCCTGCCAATGCTTTTTGCAACCCTTGTTGCACCAGTAAATCCCGCATCTTAAGCTTCCAGAGCTCAAAGTTGCTTTTACCACTGAACTTTTCAACTTCAAACTTCAAACTCTGCATCTTATCCATTAGCACAAAAGATCTCCTAATATCCACTGCTTATAATAACCAAGGCCCCTTTTAAAAAATAATGTGGAGGAATGATAGTATTAACCCAAAATATTTAGTAAAAGGTTTATTTAAAAAATCCTTTCACCTTTTATTTGAAAAATAAAATTAACCCTTTTTAATTCACTTTATACTATATTCCAAATATAGTAATTTCTTTTATACCTCTCCACGTGACTTTTTTTTTCCAAGAAAATTTTTTTCTCAAATTTATATAAGGTATAAATTCTTTTACAAAACTTGTATCCTGCTAAAAATAATCATGAATAGTGCTGGCCCTTAACTAGTCAATACATACAGTCCAAAACGACAAACTAGAAGAAAATCCAAGTCGATACCCGCTCTAGCAAGGGGAGAACTTTGAAGGTGAAAATAGACAAAACTTTCTAATGCTGTCAATAAACTGCTGGTAAAGGGAAACTATGGCTCGAAGATGTTAAAAATGGTGATAGGGCTCTCTATTCCTTTGTCACAATGATAGACCGAGAGTCTTCCAGCCACTTCGTTTAGTGCCCTTTTTGATAGAGCGTCCACCTCAGTATTGTGGTATCTGGGAATATATTGGAAGTTTACGTCGGTGAAGAAGTTGGCCAGCTCCAACGTTTGTTGTTTCCATCCTTCAATGTGGACAGATTGAAGATTCCATTTATGGTTAATCCAATCAATTATTACTCTCAAGTCTCCTAGAACCAGTAAGTGGTTTAAAGACCAGCATGAGGCAAGGGAGAGAGATGCCCACAAGCCCATGAGCTCGGCTTTGGTATTAGATCTCGCACCACAGTTTAAGAACCATTTGGTGATCTGAGACGGATGGGACTTGAAAGTGCCCCCAGCCCCGCAACAAAGACCGTTAGATAGTGTTGCGCCATCAAAACATACTAAAGTGGAGCCTGGCACCAGCGAGTATTCACAAGCTTTAATTTGAATGTCTTTAACAGTGGTCGGTTGCCAATGAAAGGAGGATAAAACTTTGTGAAGGACCGCATGGCAAGAGGGAGGTCGTCCCTCAAAAATCACTTGGTTACGCTCAATCCAGGTCTGTCAACATACATGTGCAACCAATGGGTGCGGGGCCGATCTGTCCGATAGCCAAGATGAGAGGCAATCGGAAAAGGAGTCGCCATTCCAGGCCAGCGGAAGAGAGAAATGTTGAGATAAAAGGTTCCAGATATGAGTTGAGAAAACACAGTGTATCATAAGGTGATGTATATCTTTAGTGGCTTGTTTGCAAAGGGGGCAAATTCTGGGCCCCTGCCAGCCACGCCTACGGAGTGCCTCCCAATTGAGCGCCCTGTCCTTCACGCATAGCCAAATAAAAAGTTGTAGCTTGAGTGGTAATGACCACTTCCAGATCTGTTGAAGCCACAGAGTATCAGCATCGATGTCCTGTGGTTGGAGGAGGGCCGCATAGGCGTTTTTTACTGTGAGGATGCCCAAGGCATCACCTCCGCCCCACAGGAGAGTGTCACGCATATTCCTGAGAGAGATACCCGCCGATTTTAAAGCCGAGGTATAGGCGTCCCATTCCATGGCCAGTGGACCCCAAAGTTGTAGCGCGCTACTATGAAGCCAGAGGTTGGGGAGGTGAAGGGCGCATGCGGCCACTCTCATCTGTGCCAGGTATCCGAAACTTGAAGAAGAAAGCTAAGATCTAAGTTGAGATGAGAGGATCGAGAGATTTTCCAATCCGAGAATTTTATCCCTCCCAAGAGAAATCTCGGTACCCAATCCGGGTTTCCAACGAAGCCAGTGTAAAATCACCGACGAGGCAGAGATCAGACCCTTCCAAAAGGGTGAAGCCCTTCTCTGTTCAAGTGTAGACTTCTGAAGCCAAGGTAGAAGAGGAAGGGAGCCAAGATATTTGTCCATAATGACTCGGTGCCAGATGTTGTCATGTGTGACAGCTCTCCAGAAGGAACATGCCAAGAGCGCCATGTTGAAAATAGAGAGGTTTTTGAGCCCCCAACCCCCTGCCTTTCGGGGCCTAGCCAGTGACTGCCAGCTACACAGGTGGAAACAGTGTTTTCCAGCGAGATCGTTCCACAGGAAATTAAAAGAGAGTCTACGAAGCAATAAGATGATTTTGTTTGGGATCCGCTCAAGTGTCATCCAATAGACAGCAAGGCCTTCAAGCATCGATTTGACAAGAATGAAACGCCCACCCAGGGACAGCCACTTATTACACCAGAAGCCTATTCTCCTTTCGAATAAAGCCACTAACCAGTACCAATCAGCAGAGGAGGCGACTCCCGGTTTCAGCCGGTAACCTAGGTAACTGAAACCATCCTTCAAATCAAAAAAGGAGAAGGGGATGGCGTTTTTGAAAATCATAAGCTCGGCCTCAGATAAACCCCAATAATGAACAGTGGATTTTATGGAGTTAATGGACAAACCCAAAACTGCACAGAAAAGTTGTAGAACCTCCAAGATCGCCAGCCACTCCGGAAGGTCAGCTTTTGACATTAGGAGAATGTCATCAACAAACATGAGGTGTACCATCTTGATGAGCCTTGAAACCTTTATACCTGATATTCGGTGTTCGGAGATGGATTTTGCAAGGAGAAGACTAAGGCTATCCATGAGAAGAATGAAGAGGTAAGGTGAGAGTGGGCATCCCTGACGGAGCCCTCTTTCACTTTTGAAAAAGTTTGAAGCCTCCCCATTAATCAGCATCGCAAAGCTAGCACTAGTGACACAGGACATAATCCAGTCCGTGAACTTGATGCCAAAGCCCACCGAGTGAAGGATAAGTCTCAAGAAAGCCCAATCAATGTTGTCGAAAGCCTTTTTGAGGTCAATTTTCAAAATCAAAGCCTTCAGATTTTTTTGTTTTATGGAGTGGATGCTCTCGTGGGCAGCACCAATGGCATCTTGTATACTTCTCCCTTTTAAAAAACCGAGCTGCTCAGCCGATAGACTCCTTTCCAGAAACGGCTTCATCCGGTCTAAGATAACTTTTGAAACAATCTTGTAAATAAGGTTGCACAAGGAGATTGGTCTGAAGTCATTGAAAGAGATAGATTGATTTTCCTTTGGGATCAATACCAGGAAGGTGGAGTTGAGACTTTTTTGTACCTTACCTTTGATGCGAGTGTCCTCCACCATCTGGAGGAGATCCGACCCAACGAGATCGAAGAAAAAAGAGAAGAATTCTGCCATCCAGCCGTCGGGCCCTGGACTTCTCTCTTTTTTGAAGTGGATCAAAATATCCTTAAGCTCCGGCAGAGTGACTGGCTTATAGAGGTCGGTCGCTTCAGTGGCCGATACCAGTTTCGGATAAAGGCTGGTAGTGGTAACTTTCTCAAGATGATTTTGAATTTCGTTGGCTTTGAAAAGCTTACCAAAAAAGGTGACAGCCTCCGCTTTGATTGCGTCTTGTCCTCGTAGAGTCTCATTGCAATCACTTTGAATTGACCAAATCTATTTTTTGTTTCTGTTGTGACTTGCTAAATTGTGAAAAAAATTGGTATTGGAGTCCCCCCACTTGAGCCAGGTCGCTCGGCTTCGGAGCCTCCATCTCATTTCCTCTTCTCGCAGAATGTGAGCTCTGTTCCTCTCTAGCATCTTTAATGTATCGGAGTCCTCTAAAGACAGGGTGGCAGAGGTTGATAGTAAAATGCGATTATTAATCTCAGACTCTATGTTGTTTAAAAGGGTCGCCTTTGATTCCTTCTTACGTTTGCTCCAGGTCTTTGAGTGCGCTTTTAATACCTTTAGTTTCCAGACAATTCTCAGTTGGGGGTTACTTTCTCTTTGAAATGACGGGTCTATCCAGACAGAGTGCACAAGATCGGAATAGTCAACGGATGAAAGCCAGTGATGATTGACTTTGTAAGGGTAAGAATTATGCTGGAGGAGAAGATTCAGCTTTAAGACAATGGGCACATGGTCTGAAAAGTAGGGAATTTCCACCCATGAGGTTGGGAAGGCTGTGGAGGACATGTAACTATCATAGATTAAAAAGCGATCAAGTCTTCTTGCAATATCCTCATTCCCAGATCTCCCGCTACGCCAAGTGGGGATAAGTCTGGTTGGCAAAATATCGATGAGGTTATTGGACAAGAAAAGGTCTCTGTAAAAGGCTTCACTTGGTCCAGGCAAGGAAATTCCGCCCCAGTGTTCATCTATCGAGAGTGTGATGTTTAAGTCACCTCCAAGAATGAGGTTGGGGATGGACAGAATCCCACTATTTGCAAGAAGAGTCTAGAAAAGTAGGTTGTCCTGACAGGGGCCGTATACGTTTAAAAATGCCAGCTCCTGGTTGGTAGCTAAGCAATGGCCTACCAACAATAAGCCACCACAAGTCAAGAAGGGAGCCAAGTCAAACAAACCAGGGTCCCATGCCACTAGCAGGCCACCCGAATTGCCCATGGAGATAACGGCCACAGAGACCCAAGAAGAGCGGAAGGAGTGCAAGAAAGCTCTGGACTTTTACTCTGTCGGGAGGGTCTCCTGAAGAAAAATGACGTCCGGATTGGTGTGCTCGAGAAGATTACGGAAGGAAGAAGTTTTGAGGATGCCTTCGATTCCTCGTAAGTTTAAAGAGAGCACAATCATTATTTGGAACGAGCTATAGCCTTCAAAGCTCTAAGGGCCTTTCCATCAAGTGCAGGTTCGATAGGAGTAGCTTGTTGTGTATTTTGAATTCCCTTCTTCTTTCTGGAGCTCCTCATTTGTAGAGGGGAGAGCTCAACGCCTAGACCTCGCGACCATGCAAATGATTTTTGGTCTTTGTTCGATAGATGGGTAGAAGAGGTACCAGCAACCGAGGATTGTGTGATGAGTTCATTTCCCCGATAAATAGGTAACAGAGTAGCAGTGTCTAGATTAAAGGATGGAGGGGTTGAGGAACTCAGTTCTGGCAGCAGAGTATCCTCGCTATCGACAGGCTGGCCCATGCCAGGGAGAATTGTTGGGGAATCTGTAGGGTTAGCGATAATGGATGGAGAACTGTGCTGGCAGGCCGGTAAGGACGGAGGGAGAGGGTGCGATGGGGAAGATGTGCTATGCTAACAGGTTAGTTGGGAGGTATGGGGGTGTGTAGGGGGAGAGGGGATAGGGAGTCGAGTAGTATCAGTAGTCGATTGAAGGGAGCTGACGAGTGTAGGAGTCAGCGCAGGGGGGGAGGGCTGTAGCGACTCAACTTCGGGAGTGAGGGAAGTAGATCGGGGGGAAGAAAGTCAGGATGAGCGGTTGATGGAATCCTTTTCGGCAGCAGTGAGAGAGTTAAAGAGAGAGGGGCAAAGATGGAATAGTTTAGTCGTTAGAGGCTTTGGTTGTCCAGGTGGGGGAGGGGAGGGCGGGTCAGGGGGTGAGTGAAAAAACTCAAGTGAAGGATCAGCGTCCATGTAATTAGGGGGATTAAGATGCAGGTCAGCTTCATCAGTAGGTTTGGTCCAGGACTTACCAGGGCATGTTCGACGCAGATGACCAGTTTCTCGGCAGAGGTTGCAGTGGAAAGGTAGACCAAGATAGTCCAGAGTCTGTAGTGTCTTTCGTCCTCTCCAATCGATCTCCAGATTTTCTGGTAGTCCAGCAGATAAGTCCATCTCGACCAATACCCTGCCCATCTTCCTCGAGGAGCCTGTGAGAGACAGAGGGTCGAAGGTAATGAACTTTCCCAGTGAGTCACCAATAGCTCTGAAGGCTTCGCTATTCCAGAAGTGGAGTGGAAGACCTGGGAGCAACACCCAAAGGTGTCTGAGCTGAAAGTAGTCGGAGTCTGGGTTGAAAGCCAAACGCCAACACTTAAGCATGAGGTTGCTTCCCCCAATGACCCAAAACGAGGATAATAACAGAGAGGCATCTTCAGGAGATCTGCAGAGGAATCCGAGCCAACCTTTTTTAAGGTACAAGATTTTCGGACAGTAGCCTAAGATCGGTGACCACTGTGATTTTATCCAGTCCTCTAGTGATTGTGGGCTCATACTTTTGTATGAAATACGACCAACCAAGGCATTGAGAGACATCTTGCAGAGGTCTTCTAAGCCCACTCCATCGCCCAATACCAGCCGTCTGGTTTTCTTGTTTGGTTTCCACACCTTGCGACCACAGGACACCACTCGGTGGGGGGCTGAAGGGACTCTATGAACAACTGGAGAGGTAAGTCTGCTAGGACAGTTTGAAAGGAGCTTGTCGGAAGCAGGAGGAGAAGATATCGGGAGAGGAGCAGTTGTCAGTGGATGAGTACCTGGCACGACTGGGTCAACCGAGGAAGAGGAAGGGTAGTTTGAAATGGGTTTGGAGGGAAGAGATGGAAGCCTCTTTTCCAGGGAGTCAACTTGGTCAAAAAAACCCACTTGTTTCCAGATGAGTTCGTCAGATGGGTGCATGAGAGCATTGGACAGAGAGTCCATTATAATAAGAGCAAGGGGCAGTTGCAGGCCCACTGAAAAGCAACGAGTAGAACAGAGCGAGAGTGGGGAGGTTCGATGAGAGGTCGTTGTAGATAAGGAGAAGTCTGGAAGGCACGGTCCAAAGCAATGATGGAAAGGACCAGTCCCTATCGGAACTAGAAGACAAAGGGAAACAGGGAGATACGGTTCGATAGCAGACAATAAACAATACTGACAAAAAACACAACTTTTTCAAGTAAACGAGACGACTAAAACGCAGGAGGGGTATACCGAATCCCAGTCAGGGAGGTTAAGGTGCGGATTTGGGGGAGGATCTCTGGAGGACTACGAGGTTCTGAAGATCTGGGGCCTTGGATCGCCCTCCTGTTTCCTGGTCGCCCGGTTCGCCATCATCCGCATTGGAATGCGCATTACCTACATATCGATTCATAATAAAACTTTTCGGGAGCTTGACTTATCAGGCCTTGAAATCATTTATGAATAACGTGACTTGATTTCAAGACTAGTTCACATTTCCTTTAAAAAAGGAAATTCACGTGATTCCTCCACCTTTTATTATTTAATACCTTAAAACTTTTCAAAAAAGAGACCATACCTTAAAATTTCCAAGAAGAAAAAAAAGCATGCACATTTGTTTAAGGGGAGTCGTCACACCTCACACTACCACTGGAGTGCGGCGATCTCAAAAAATCTCCACACCTCCCGATGCACTGGGACCGCGACGATTCCCAGTTCTTACTACCATTGAAGTGCAGTGATCTAAAAAAGTCTTCGCATTGTTCCTCTTCCTCGACCGCGACGATTTCAGTATTTTTGCAGGAGCGTAAGTCCGAGTAATAAGACATCGCACCCTTCGTGAGGAGGGACCTGCGGCGATGTAGAAATCGACGCACCTCACATAGATGTTGCTGCTCCTCCGAAATTTGACGCCCTCTCCTCGAACCACCTCTGATACCACTTGTTAGAATTGTCAATGCGGAAAACACAATTCACATATGATAATTAACAATAGCACATAGATTATAAACATAGGGATTTCACGTGGTTCACCCAAGCGTTGGGCTACATCCACCAAGCATAGGCATCGGTTGTCTTATTATTCAGATCATGGAGATTACATCATATTTGAAAGTTCTCACTCTGTCTCTCTCACTCAGTCGTTTGCCTCTATGGGATTACATGAATTTATACATTCACACAAGAAACTGATTATTAAATGCAATCCCTATCCATATTCTAACTTGGTCTATTTGGTTGTAACCAACGCAGAATAATAGGATCCAAATCCATCATTAGAGAAATTCGTTGTCACCAAATCCCAACACCTTTAAGAGGTTTCTCTAGTACGTAAGGTCAAGTTTGATGTCAAGGCTAAGATTTTTAGCCACAATAGGAATTTCGGGAGGAACTTCAGCCATATAGGTTTGTCATCTTTTCATTTAATTGAAATAAATCTACACCTCCTCCAATTGCATATTCTAGGCCCAAGTATGTTTTTCTAAGTTAAGTAGATTTCAAATCTTTGTTTGAAATTTCCAAGTTTTTATGTTGAAAAATGCCTATGGTGAATTTAACACATCTTGGAGTTCCACAACATATTTTTTAATTCAATCATGTCTGGCTAGTTTACCTTTAGTAGCTTACTTGATTCTTTAGAAAAGCTATTTTAGCTTTATAGTCTCCCAGATCTTTCTCCATGCCTATTAATTTGTTCATAGTAGCTTGAGCTAGTGCAAGATTTGTAGACACCATTGCTACTAAGCCTATCTTTTGGTATCCAACACTACAATTTTTGAAGTAAGGATAAGGTCCTAATCAACCATAATCTTTCTCCTTTTGTTAGATTTCCTAATCACTGTTTTCTTTTTTCTTTCAAAAGTTAACAACTCTAGTTTGGCCACTTCATCGGTCAACATTGGCACGGGCATGTCTCCGTCGGTGATCATTCTGACAAAGATATGTGGTGTATGAATTTCTTCCATTGGTTCACCATCCCTCTTATCTTCTACAATTCTTTTTCTTTCCGCTTCAGCGCTTATAATTTCTTCTATTCTTCTTCTCTCCTTTTCTTTATTTCAACTTCATTATCTTACTTCCTCTGTTCATTTCTTCTTTGCTTCTTTTTCTATAGCCTCTACTTTTATGCTCAACTTCATCCTTGGCCCTTTCTTGCTTGGCGTTAGATGCTCTCTTCTGCTCCATTTCAACCTATACTTTTACCTCTTTCCCTTTTTTCTTTTGTTTTCCTCTTTAGTTAGCTCTCCTTTCTTCTTCCTCTTCTCTTCTCTAGGATGGTTGTTGTTCACACTATTGTATTCTCAATTAAACTTCTTCATAGGTGTTTGCTCCTCTCAACTATTCTTCATCTTCCCATTGATTATGAGTGTATGGCCTAGTGATGCTTATTTGAGCAACATGAGACGACATAATTGATCTTAGGTCATGTCTCTTATACCTTCCATACTTAAATCTATAATCATCAATAACATCTACTTCAATTTTTTGCAAATTTTGAGACCATATATATGTATCCTAATGGGATAGGTTGGGCATAATTTATTTAAATATTTTATGAATGAGGCATAGAAACCATGTAAGATGGTTTGATTAGTGATTTCTCTCAAAACCACTCTATCTGAAACAAACTTGGGTACACATGTGGGACTTTAATTGCGTGGTAATTTTGTAGATAAATGAAATCCTTCTCCAAATACCATCCCCAATTGTGTTTAGAACCTATAATGATAACCTTAAAGGGTGTCTACAATAAATCAACTCATATATATATAGATGTAAAGAAACCATCCAATATTAATATTCTTGTGCAATGCCATGTGTACTTGTTTTCCAAGTCCCTACTCTATATTTGAAGTGGAATTTTTGAGATGTTCCCATACCAACCCCAAGTTAGGAAAATGATTATTTGCAAATACAACAACTACTATATGCAATGCCATATTAAATTCGTGAGGAGAATTAAGGTTTGAATATTTAACCCTAACTAAGACTTGTGACAAAGTGTAAAATAAAATTGTAACCAAATTGAAAATAGAACCCTTTTCACATTGGTGTATAGCAAAGGGACTGTGTTTCTTTGATGTGTTGGGTATTTTTTTAAACTATTTTTTGGGGTTTTGGGTTTTTTTTCATTTTTTCCTATAGATTTGTAGATTTGAGTGACTAAGTTTGTATAATTTAAGTGTTTCAGGGGTTTTCAGCAAGCTGAATCCATTTATGTATTCAGAAAGACAATTTAAATGATAGAAAATAAAAAATTTGAATTTACATAGCCGCATTCCAACCAATTCCTAAAAAAAAACCCAAAAGGTAAAACGTTTAGCCAACGCCCATTTAATGTAGGATTATGTAAATTTGTCGAGGGATAAATGTAATTGTCATGAGAGTTGTGATAGTCCTTTTCCCTATAAAATTCAGTGGACAACAAATTGTCAGTGGTACTCCCTTCTCCAGCGAATTCCAGTTATGCCAACCCTCTAGCCTGTTGAAGCATCCTCAGATCTACGGCCCTGTGTGGTGACGAAGCCTTCAGACTTCGAGGTGCAAAATGCAAACTGTGCGGATATCGAGGTGAAGAGGCAGCATGGACGGGCACGGGATAATTAATGCAGCAGCAGACTGAAAACCAGCGTAATCGCTTTTGTAGGTTCTGATCAATCTGAGGTATCTTAGATAAGAGCCACGCCAACAGTTCGACAGTGAATGTGGCAACGTCGTTGCATTTTTTTTAACAATGTGTCCGTGAGTTCTGGTGCTCAGATTATGCAGAGTAGACATATGCCAAAACGGCAATGATCTCTTTTCAAGTCTGTCAATGTGTGGAGATATTCTGGTACGCGACTCAAAAGATCACGCAGATTCAATTAATTGAATCTGCATTGGGGTTTTTTGTTTGGATCTGCAATCCGTTCATTTAAATTGGCCGTCTCAGTATGCCTGCGATCTGCATTTAGAGGTCGAGACAAAAACTAAAATTCGCTGCAATTACTATCCTACTGTTTTCACGGCATATCTCTGTACTGTTTCCATGTCAATGGCGCGTGGTTTTATTTGGATATGCAATCCGTTCTTTTAAATTGGCTGTCTCAGAAGGGTACGAAATTGAAAACAAAACCACCAGGTTTCGAAAACTCCATTAGCCTTTAAGAAAGTTTAAATAAAGAATGATAATAGTATAGGGGATTTTGAACGGTATTTAACGGATGGAGTGGTTTTTTTTTGCGATTTGTTTTTAAATTTCTTGTTAATTCAGAATTCTGATCGATTTTCTGAATATTTGAATTGGTTTAAAATGAGGCAAAACTTATGAGGTAAGGTTTTGAAATGCATAAAATTTTATCCATGCAAAACTTAGACTAACCGAAAAATTTGGCCAAATTCAAGTTCGTTTTTTTACCAAAAAAAAAATCCTCCTCCTTCGGAACAAATTTAGCTGTCAAATTCCGGGTGTTGGTATGCCTGCGATCTGCATTTAAAGGTCGAGACAAAATCTAAAATTCGCTGCATTCACTATCGTACAGTTTTCACGGCATATCTCTGTACTGTTTCCACAGGAATGGAGCATTGACTTTGCAGCCGAGGCAGGTGCACGGGGTTGCTGTACGGATTATTGTAACATAGGATTTGCCACCAATAACAAGGCCAAAGCTTATGCACTCTTTCACGGGATTTAGATTTAATTGGTGAAGAAATTGGGACTCCAAAAATACAACTAATATCTAGTTTTAGGATATTTAGTTAAAGGTATTGATGGACACTAGTAGACTCTCATTGTGGAATCTCAAAGTCCAATTTTATCATGTATTTCTTTAACATAATTTTGAAACACATGTAATGGCCAACAAGGCCATAGGAAATGCCTCAGGTTTCATGGGAGTGGCAGGAATGGAGCGTATGGTTATTACCCCGTGACTTTATGCTTCGGATCTTAGGCATAGAATATATAAACCACATGGTACTCCTTGCTCCGTGTGGAAGTAATAAAAGGGAGGTTTGTTTAAATCTTGCCAAGCATACATCAACAAGATAGAATTTCAAGTCGAAATAAAGGCACATAACTCCAGCGTGTGAGCCGAAGATCGGCCTAGGGGAGAAGGTACGAGGCTAATATGCTCTATGGAGCAGTGCAATGGATCTCCTGCAGGGGGAATGTTCAGGCATTCTAATAGAAATTGGGGACACACGGCAAGTACAATGGAGGTATGCAAATTATAGAAGTGTCGTCAACATCTACTCGAATTTGGAAATGGTGTGTGGGAGAAAACGTTTGTTCCAGGTAATCCAGGTTCATACCATTTCAATTACTCATTGCCACTGGGTCATTTCGTCTATCAATGGTGTCATGGGGGGTTGTTATTGTTGATGAGTTTTTGGTGGTTGCTTTGCAAAATTGTTGGGAGTGTTCTTTCTTTACCCTGCATTGGGCTCTCACTAGCATTTCAGAGGCTTCATTGGTGGGTCGCTCAGTATTTGACTCGATAGTTGTGGTATGCATTCTGGTAGTCATTTTTCGTTCTAAATTTAAGAGTTGCAATGGATTTGGAGTGCTTTCTCCAGTTAGCAATGGCTCTCTTCGGGCTTATTGGAATATTCTCGCCTGCATAATAATTCTCTCATCGGTTGTGACTCTCGCCTATGTAAATATTCTCGGGGATTATTGGAGTATTTCCACGCACAATTGGAATATGGAGTTCAAGGATAAAGCCAGACACCCAGATGGGGATTTGGAATTGACTAAGTATGAGGACCGTCAACAGCTTCATATCTGGGTTTGCTCACTTAGCGCGACAGTCACGTTTGCACTGGATACATTGGCTCAACACAGAGCCTTAATTGATCAACTACATGACGAGGTTGTTGCTTTGTGGAGTCAGAATGAGGGATTGCAGTTGCAGTTGGCTCAAAGGGACATGACCAGTGAGGATTCTTCTTCAGTTAGAACTGTGGGGGTCGAGGTAGCAGCATCTGTGGCACCGATTCTGGATCTCAATGTCACTATGGCGACTTTGAAGGACTGGGATCAACAGGGAAAGGATGATATACATCATGGAAATGGTAGTTTGTTTCACATTGATGTAATTTTTTGCTATGTTTTGCTCCAGTATCTCTGTATTAACGATTTTTGTTATCGTGTTTATACTTCTCAGTTTAGAAGTAGGATTAAGATATGGATAGGAATGAGGAGAAGGCAAGAATTTTGTTGGGATGTGGTGCAGGCCTCCGACCCTCTAGCCAAGATCCATGCAGGATCGATCTCCTTCGAATCCGCAGACCCGAATTAGTTATTTTGACCCTCACTAGAACCCCACGAATTTGATCCACGGGTCCTTCACGAAAACTCCATCGGCATAAGCAATACACTAGGCATGAGTCTTCACCTCCACACGGCCACCAGACATGACCGCGACCCTTTCCAAAAAGGGATTTCGGGTTTCGCGATTTCGGGAGTTCTAATGTCAAGTTTCTTGACCCTTCGATTCCCCAAACTCCAAAATGTCAAAATGCCGAAATTCCGGTCTATGTGACTGTGTCCTCTGTGACCACAACCCTTCTCCACATCCACATCGCGTTTCACGACTTCGGGATTTCTAACACCAAGCGCCCCGGCTCCTTGTCCTCAGAACTTCCGGAAAGTCGAACCCTGAACTGTCGAAATGTATGACCGTAGTCCCACTCCAACAATACATCGTTTTCAGGACTTCAGGGTTTCCAACGCCGAAGTGCCCGGTTTCTTGTCCTCGGGATGGCCGAAAAGCCGAATCCCGAAATGTCGAAATAGCTGACCCTGTTCCGTAGCCCGACACTATTCCTCCATCTGCTTTCGAGTTTTTACATTTCGGGACTTCGCGATCCCAGTTACAACAACTCCCTGCCCCTTTGAGCTCCCGGTATCCGAAATACCGAAGTACCGAACCCCGAAACGTCGGTCTTTCATTTCAAACTGGGATCAACGACTCATAGCCTCTCCTGATCCGACGGCTTGTGTCTTTTCGGGATTTCACGAGTCAAGAGTTTCGAACTCTTACCCTTTGTATTCCCAGTAGCCGAAATGTCGAAACCTCGACCGCTCGCCACGTGTCCTCCTGTTGGACGGTCACGTTCCTTTCAGGATCTTCTGGGTCAAGAGTCCCGACTCTTGCCCTTTATATCTCCCAGTAGCCGAAATGTTGAAATAAGCCTTTCGTTCCCCTCTTCACATACGAGGGTTAAACCTCGTGCAGCTTCTCCTGGATCCGATGGCTATCGGTCCATGCGCCCAGATCTGATGGCCCATATCTCTTTCTCCTGCGCACTCTCCTCCTGCTTGTCTGGACGTAGATTCAATGGTCCATATCTCGTCCTCTCCAGCTGATCTAACGACAACTGTGCTCCCTCCTGAGCTTGCGCTTCTTCCTGAACTTGGAAGACTTCAAACACTTCAAAGGTCTCAACCTTTGCTCCTGCTGTGAAGCCTATATCCTCGGCTCTCGCCTACGTTCTAAAGACGTTGTCCCTCCTGAGCTTTTCAAACTCTTACCCACCAAAGGGTGTCTCGACTTCTGTCATTCCTTACAGCTATGGCTCTATGCGCAAAGGCATTTTTCCTCCTGAACTTAGTCCTCTCTGAAACTTTGAAAGGATGGAAATGCTCTCTGGCAACTTCCTACTCAAGCACCCCTTGTTGAGCCTGCAGGATGTTCAGGAACCCTGTGAAGGTCTTCCTCTTGACACTTCTTCTCCTTTCTGAACTCAAACAAGAGTTCTTTCTGTGCACACCTGCACCAACTCAATGTCCTCCTGGCAGAGTTTTCCAAAATCCTCAGTGATTCTGTCTTTTTGCCGAACTCGAAATAGAGTTCTTCTCCTAATGCATCCTGTGCATTCGCTCAATGCCCTCTTGGCAGAGCCTTACAGAATTCTCAGAAAATTATGTCTTCTCTATGCCTTCTATGCACCTGCTCATTGCCCTCCTGGCAGAGCTTCTACAGAATCCCTCAATGATTATGGTCTATCCTGTGCTCTCTCCTGCACAGTCTTACCTCTAAGGTATTCAACAACCTTCAGGACTCTCCTTGAGTCAGTGACTTCAGATGGTGCGCCCTCCTGGAACATCTTTGTCTGAATCCGCAAAATTCAGAAGTGCACTCCTTGCACTAGCTTGCAGAACCCACAGTATTTTGTCATGCAACCTCTTGCATGAAGCCTCAAAGAACCCAAACCTGGAATCAAAGAACCCACAGACAGTAAATTCTATCTATCCCTGCAAATGCATACCTAACATACATCTACAAAATATCATCAACACATAAAGACATTCATTCATGAACTCATAAACATGTGGACAACAACATGTAGGAAAAACTGCTCTGTTTGTATTAATCAAGAATGCCTGATTACAATGTGTTTGAGCTCGGACTACAACAAAGTCTCAAATCTCTTCTCCTCTTCTAAAAACTAACTACTAAATACAAAGAAGATCTTTTTACCAAGAGGGGCTCCTCGAGCTCTTCCCTCCATCCTCACCAACTCTCATTAATTTACATTCAATTATATTGAATGGTTGTCTAGTCTGAATCGGATCTAGATCTCGGCCTTACAACCTATTTAAGGCAACCTTTATCTAAAGCCTGCGCCTATGCATGGCTTTTTGGCTCTACCAGCCTTACAATCATTTAATACAATTTCAAATTTCAAAATTTAAAAGTGAGAGGGTTGCGCCTCTCTCCTCCATCGAATGTGTGCTTTGATGTGCTGGCTAGCTGGCGTGTAGCTGGCTTGGAGCGATGCTCCTGCATCATACTCCTCTGCTGTGAAAAATCCATGAGCTCTTGCTCATGAGCTTCCCAGTATCATTGTTGAAATCCACCTGGATCCCAAACAGTTCTTTGGAGTTGTCCATCCGCTCCACTGCTTTGTTGTTGCTACCCTGCTGCTATGGCAGGTTCTCCTCTGCTCAGCTTCCCTTTGTTGACCGCTTCTGCTGATCGGATCATCAGCCTTTTGATCTCCTCAATTATCATGTCCAGTTGTTCTAGTGGCTGGCTCTCCTTATGCAGTCTTCTCGACTGCACTTCCTCCTTATCGGTGGGTAGATCATCATGATCCCCCATGTTGTTTTCCTCTTCTATCGAACTAGCTGGCCACTCTGTTGTAGACTCTTCTTCTGCAATTTCATCACTGAGTCTCTTCTCAGCTTCCTCTTCTGACAGCTTGACTATCAGCTCTCCTGTTGGCATATCTCCAGCTACTCCTCAAACTGGAATTATCCTTCATCTGTCGCTGCATGCCTCTGCACCGCAGTTATCATCGGTTCAGCGCCCTGGCTGAAATTTCTGAGCAATTCCTCGGAATGCTCCTCTGCTAACATCTGCATGATTGTCTGCTCATGGCAGTCATCTACTGGCTCTGGATGGTTCAACCAATCCTCCAACATCTCCAACTCCTTCTCCCATGGAGTGAGCATCTTATTTGCATGCTCTTCTTCTTCCCTTGTTGTCAGCTTCAGTGTTGTAGTTGTCTCCCCTTCAGCTTCCTGGCTGAAAATTTCGAGCCATTCTTCCGAATGCTCCTTTTCCTCTGCTTGAGCAGCCTCTAATATCTGCTCCATCTCTTCGACAGTCACAGCTAGCTGTCTTTCTGCTGTTGTTGCATCGGCAACACACACGCTGGCCTCCACTGGGCTATATGGTAGGAATACCTTTATCCCTCCAATCATCAGAATGCTCTCTTGATTCTCCTTCTCTGTCAGCTCCTCTCGCTGATCCAAACTCACCTCTGAGTTCATGAGACTATTATACAATCCCATCTGCTCTCCCTTGCCCACCTGGCAACATGGGATTTTTCTACTTCCCACCTAACATTCTATGAGATCAATCGATCCCATCTCCATCAGCACTCCCTGCTGACATGAACTCACTTCTGAGCTCCCGAGACTTTCAGACAGTCTCGCTTCTGAGCTCCCGAGACTTTCAGACAGTCTCACTTCTTTTCCCTTGCCCACCTGGCAATTTGGGATTTCCTCTCTGCCCTCCTAGCAGTCTCTGAGATCTTCCAACGATATCATCTCATTATCATCACTGAGATTTCTCCCAGCTTCTGGTTCACACACATGAACCACTTCTTCTTCAACCCTGAGGTCTTCCACATACCTCAGCCATTCCTTCAACAGCTTCCGCTGCCTTCGGGCCAATAACTCATTGACTGGCCATTTCAATTTCGTTTTCATGGGCCATTCATATACCCATCGTGATTTTGCATCCTGTTGCATTCGAAATGCAAGCTCTTCCATCCTTGCTCTTATCTTGGCGAGTTCTTTGTCCATCTCATATTTTCTCTGTTGCTGGTGGTTCTTCTTTCCACCGCGTCCATGGCCTTCAGTAGCCATTTTCCTATTCCTGTCTGCCCTCCTAGCAAACTTGTTGCTGTCACTCTGCAATCGTGAGTGCTTCTAGCCTTTTCTTACAGTCGACGTGACTGTCTATTTGTTGTTGCGTCCTGCAGCAATCTCTTCAATCCTCTTCATCTGAAATATACAGACGAAGTCCTGCTCTGATACCACTTAGTGCAGACCTCTGACCCTCTGGCCAAGATCCACACAGGATCGATCTCCTTCGAATTCACAGACCTGAATTAGTTCTTTCGGCCCTCACTGGAACCCCACAAATTTGATCCACAGGTCCTTCACGAAAACTCCACCGGCACAAGCAATGCGTCAGGCGTGAGTCTTCACCTCCACACGACCACCAGACATGACCGCGACCCTTTCTGAAAAGGGATTTTGGGTTTCACGATTTCAGGAGTTCTAATGTCAAGTTTCTTGACCCTTCGATTCCCTAAACTCTGAAATGTCGAAATGCCGAAATTTCGGTCTATGCGATTGCATCCTCCGTGACCACAACCCTTCTCCACATCCACGTCGCGTTTCGCGACTTCGAGATTTCTAAAACCAAGCGTCGTGGCTCCTTGTCCTTGGAGCTTCCGGAAAGTTGAACCCCGAACTGTTGAAATGTATGACCGTAGTCCCACTCCAATAATACGTCACTTTCAGGACTTTGGGGTTTCCAACGCCGAAGTGCTTGGTTTCTTGTCCTCAGGATGGTCGAAAAGTCGAATCCCGAAATGTCGAAATGGTTGACCTTGTTTCGTAGCCCGATGTTATTCCTCCATCTGCTTTTGGGTTTTCGCGTTTCGGGACTTCGTGATCCTGGCTGCAACAACTCCCTACCCCTTCAAGCTCCCGATATCCAAAATACCAAAATACCGAACCCCAAAATGTCGGTCTTTCGCTTCAAATTGGGATCAACAGCTCATAGCCTCTCTTGATCTGACGACTTGTGTCTTTTCAGGATTTCACGAGTCAAGAGTTCTAAACTCTTACCCTTTGTATTCCCGGTAGCCGAAATGTCGAAATCCTCCTTTCAGGAATTTCCCTAAAACCTCGATCGCTCGCCACATGTCCTCATGTTGGATGGTCACGATCCTTTCGGGATTTCGTGGGTCAAGAGTCCCGACTCTTGCCCTTTGTATCTCCCGGTAGCCAAAATGTTGAAATAGGCCTTTCATTCCCCTCTTCACATACGAGGGTTAAACCTCGTGCAGCTTCTTTTGGATCCGATGGCTATCGGTCCATGCGCCCAGATCTGACGGCCCAGATCTCTTTCTCTTGCGCACTCTCCTCCTACTTGCCTGGACGTAAATTCAACGGTCCAGATCTCGTCCTCTCCAGCTGATCTAACGACAGTTGTGCTCCCTCCTGAGCTTGCGCTTCTTCCTGAACTTGGAAGACTTCAAATGCTTCAAAGGTCTCATCCTTTGCTCCTAGTGTGAAGCCTGTATCCTCGGCTCCCGCCTGCGTTCTAAAGACGTTATCCCTTCTGATCTTTTCAAACTCTTACCCACCAAAGGGTGTCTTGACTTCTACGATTCCTTACAACTATGGCTCTGTGCGCAAAGGCACTTTTCCTCCTGAGCTTAGTCCTCTCTGAAACCTTGAAAGGATGGAAATGCCCTCTGGAAACTTTCTGCTCAAGCACCCCTTGCTGAGCCTACAGGGTGTTCAGTAACCCTATGAAGGTCTTCCTCCTGACAATTCTTCTCCTTTCTGAACTCAAACAAGAGTTCTTTCTGTGCACACCTGCACCAACTCAATGTCCTCCTGGCAAAGTTTTCCAAAATCCTCAGTGATTCTGTCTTCTTGCTGAACTCGAAATAGAGTTCTTTTCCTAATGCATCATGTCCATTTGCTCAATGCTCTCTTGGCAGAGCCTTACAAAATTCTCAGAAATTATGTCTTCTCTATGCCTTCTATGCACCTACTCAATGCCCTCCTGGTAGAGCTTCTACATAATCTCTCAATGATTCTAGTTTGTCCTATGCTCTCTCCCGCACAGTCTTACCTCCAAGGTATTCAACAACCTTGAGGATTCTCCTTGAGTCGGTGACTTCAGATGGTGCGCCCTCCTGGCACGTCTTTGTCTGAATTCGCAGAATTCAGAAGTGCACTCCTTGCACTGGCTTACAGAACCCGCAGTATTCTGTCATGCAACCTCTTGCATGAAGCCTCAAAGAACCCAAACCTGGAATCAAAGAACTCACAGACAATAAATTATGCCTATCCCTGCAAATGCATATCTAACATACATCCACAGCATATCATCAACACATAAAGACATTCATTTATGAACTCATAAACATGTGGACAACAACATGTAGGAAAAACTACTCTGTTTGTATTAATCAAGAATGTCTGATTACAATGTGTTCGAGCTCGGACTGCAACAGAGTCTCGGCTCTCTTCTCCCCTTCTAAAAACTAACTACTAGATACAAAGAAGATCTTTTTACCAAGAGGGGCTCCTCGAGCTCTTCCCTCCATCCTCACCAACTCTGATTAATTTACATTCAATTATATTGAATGGTTGTCTAGTCCGAATCGGATCTAGATCTTAGCCTTACAACCTATTTAAGGCAACCTTTATCTAAAGCCTACGCCTATGCATGGCTTTTTGGCTCCACCAGCCTTACAATCATTTAATACAATTTCATATTTGAAAATTTGAAAGTGAGAGGGCTACACCTCTCTCCTCCATCAAATGTGTGCTTTGATGTGTTGATTGGCTGGCGCATAGCTGGCTTGGAGTGATGCTCCTGCATTAGGATGATGGCATTGTTAAGTTGGTTTTTTGTAAACCTCTGAGACCATCCTTTTGTAATCATTGGTTGTGACACACCTTTTTAATGAATAAAATTTCTCAGTTTTTGTAACAAAAAAAAAATGGTGCATTGACTTTGGTTAAATTCTAAAATTGAAGTTCACTCAACAAACTTGAGCAAGTATTAACTAGCATACCTCGAAGGAGGGAAAAGGAACGCCTAAGTAAATTGGGGTGGTTATGTTGCTTAAAGATCGCATGATTTTGTTTTTTGATGGAAAATGAATACTTCATAATGTCAATCTTCATCTCATACCTTGCAAAATATTTTCAACGATCATGTATCTCCAAATTTGAATCGTCCAACTACATGCCCACCTACAATAATCATTGATGTGTGCTCATGACTTTTCTGGAGAAAAATATAAGAGAAACAAGAGGCAACAATTAAGAGAGTGAAGAGATGATGATGGAGAAAAACCAAAGGACAATGTTTGCTATACAAAAGCAACATGAAGGTGAAGAGGGGATGTAAGGGGATGCAAATGGGATGAATAGGTGGAGTACGTTGCAAGATGGAACATAGACCAATCAAAATATGACACATGGTGGGTTGCAAGACAAAACATAAACCAAACATCAAATGACATGTGTCGGTGTCCGAGAGGCTCTAAACAAGCAACGAAACTTATCAACCCCAATTGTTGTTTCGAATGGAGATTTCAAGAACAGTGCAATGGTGATATATAAAGAGAATATTCCAAGGACTATTGGAATTGGAGGAAATGGAGGGTTGTTTCTATGTATTGGGACATTTCTGTGGGTAACCAATACAATTCAATTAGAGGTAGAAAACTATCGATTCAGATGAGATCCATAGTTCAAAGTGCACAAGAGGGTCATCACCTCAACATATTTCACCAGTGATGACCAATTGACTCCCAATGTCAAACTCTCAAGATTGGAGTTCCATCCATAGTGCATACAAATTTCACCCATAGGAGGATGAGGAAAACTCATTGACTCCCAATGACAATGTCTCAAGATTGGAGTTCCATCTGCAGTGAATAAAAATTTCACCAATAGGAGGATGAGAAAAACCTTCCAGTGGAGATGACCATTGAAGCAACAAACCTCATGAGTACTCCTTGTATGATTTCTAATTGTAATCAATCTATGCCCACAATTTCGTTTAGAATATCAAGGCACTAACAATTAAATGTTTTTTGGGGGCTTGGAGTCTAG
>ML778730.1:0-46316 GCA_009831015.1 Picea engelmannii | reverse complement strand
AGGCAGCATGGACGGGCACGGGATAATTAATGCAGCAGCAGACTGAAAACCAGCGTAATCGCTTTTGTAGGTTCTGATCAATCTGAGGTATCTTAGATAAGAGCCACGCCAACAGTTCGACAGTGAATGTGGCAACGTCGTTGCATTTTTTTTAACAATGTGTCCGTGAGTTCTGGTGCTCAGATTATGCAGAGTAGACATATGCCAAAACGGCAATGATCTCTTTTCAAGTCTGTCAATGTGTGGAGATATTCTGGTACGCGACTCAAAAGATCACGCAGATTCAATTAATTGAATCTGCATTGGGGTTTTTTGTTTGGATCTGCAATCCGTTCATTTAAATTGGCCGTCTCAGTATGCCTGCGATCTGCATTTAGAGGTCGAGACAAAAACTAAAATTCGCTGCAATTACTATCCTACTGTTTTCACGGCATATCTCTGTACTGTTTCCATGTCAATGGCGCGTGGTTTTATTTGGATATGCAATCCGTTCTTTTAAATTGGCTGTCTCAGAAGGGTACGAAATTGAAAACAAAACCACCAGGTTTCGAAAACTCCATTAGCCTTTAAGAAAGTTTAAATAAAGAATGATAATAGTATAGGGGATTTTGAACGGTATTTAACGGATGGAGTGGTTTTTTTTTGCGATTTGTTTTTAAATTTCTTGTTAATTCAGAATTCTGATCGATTTTCTGAATATTTGAATTGGTTTAAAATGAGGCAAAACTTATGAGGTAAGGTTTTGAAATGCATAAAATTTTATCCATGCAAAACTTAGACTAACCGAAAAATTTGGCCAAATTCAAGTTCGTTTTTTTACCAAAAAAAAAATCCTCCTCCTTCGGAACAAATTTAGCTGTCAAATTCCGGGTGTTGGTATGCCTGCGATCTGCATTTAAAGGTCGAGACAAAATCTAAAATTCGCTGCATTCACTATCGTACAGTTTTCACGGCATATCTCTGTACTGTTTCCACAGGAATGGAGCATTGACTTTGCAGCCGAGGCAGGTGCACGGGGTTGCTGTACGGATTATTGTAACATAGGATTTGCCACCAATAACAAGGCCAAAGCTTATGCACTCTTTCACGGGATTTAGATTTAATTGGTGAAGAAATTGGGACTCCAAAAATACAACTAATATCTAGTTTTAGGATATTTAGTTAAAGGTATTGATGGACACTAGTAGACTCTCATTGTGGAATCTCAAAGTCCAATTTTATCATGTATTTCTTTAACATAATTTTGAAACACATGTAATGGCCAACAAGGCCATAGGAAATGCCTCAGGTTTCATGGGAGTGGCAGGAATGGAGCGTATGGTTATTACCCCGTGACTTTATGCTTCGGATCTTAGGCATAGAATATATAAACCACATGGTACTCCTTGCTCCGTGTGGAAGTAATAAAAGGGAGGTTTGTTTAAATCTTGCCAAGCATACATCAACAAGATAGAATTTCAAGTCGAAATAAAGGCACATAACTCCAGCGTGTGAGCCGAAGATCGGCCTAGGGGAGAAGGTACGAGGCTAATATGCTCTATGGAGCAGTGCAATGGATCTCCTGCAGGGGGAATGTTCAGGCATTCTAATAGAAATTGGGGACACACGGCAAGTACAATGGAGGTATGCAAATTATAGAAGTGTCGTCAACATCTACTCGAATTTGGAAATGGTGTGTGGGAGAAAACGTTTGTTCCAGGTAATCCAGGTTCATACCATTTCAATTACTCATTGCCACTGGGTCATTTCGTCTATCAATGGTGTCATGGGGGGTTGTTATTGTTGATGAGTTTTTGGTGGTTGCTTTGCAAAATTGTTGGGAGTGTTCTTTCTTTACCCTGCATTGGGCTCTCACTAGCATTTCAGAGGCTTCATTGGTGGGTCGCTCAGTATTTGACTCGATAGTTGTGGTATGCATTCTGGTAGTCATTTTTCGTTCTAAATTTAAGAGTTGCAATGGATTTGGAGTGCTTTCTCCAGTTAGCAATGGCTCTCTTCGGGCTTATTGGAATATTCTCGCCTGCATAATAATTCTCTCATCGGTTGTGACTCTCGCCTATGTAAATATTCTCGGGGATTATTGGAGTATTTCCACGCACAATTGGAATATGGAGTTCAAGGATAAAGCCAGACACCCAGATGGGGATTTGGAATTGACTAAGTATGAGGACCGTCAACAGCTTCATATCTGGGTTTGCTCACTTAGCGCGACAGTCACGTTTGCACTGGATACATTGGCTCAACACAGAGCCTTAATTGATCAACTACATGACGAGGTTGTTGCTTTGTGGAGTCAGAATGAGGGATTGCAGTTGCAGTTGGCTCAAAGGGACATGACCAGTGAGGATTCTTCTTCAGTTAGAACTGTGGGGGTCGAGGTAGCAGCATCTGTGGCACCGATTCTGGATCTCAATGTCACTATGGCGACTTTGAAGGACTGGGATCAACAGGGAAAGGATGATATACATCATGGAAATGGTAGTTTGTTTCACATTGATGTAATTTTTTGCTATGTTTTGCTCCAGTATCTCTGTATTAACGATTTTTGTTATCGTGTTTATACTTCTCAGTTTAGAAGTAGGATTAAGATATGGATAGGAATGAGGAGAAGGCAAGAATTTTGTTGGGATGTGGTGCAGGCCTCCGACCCTCTAGCCAAGATCCATGCAGGATCGATCTCCTTCGAATCCGCAGACCCGAATTAGTTATTTTGACCCTCACTAGAACCCCACGAATTTGATCCACGGGTCCTTCACGAAAACTCCATCGGCATAAGCAATACACTAGGCATGAGTCTTCACCTCCACACGGCCACCAGACATGACCGCGACCCTTTCCAAAAAGGGATTTCGGGTTTCGCGATTTCGGGAGTTCTAATGTCAAGTTTCTTGACCCTTCGATTCCCCAAACTCCAAAATGTCAAAATGCCGAAATTCCGGTCTATGTGACTGTGTCCTCTGTGACCACAACCCTTCTCCACATCCACATCGCGTTTCACGACTTCGGGATTTCTAACACCAAGCGCCCCGGCTCCTTGTCCTCAGAACTTCCGGAAAGTCGAACCCTGAACTGTCGAAATGTATGACCGTAGTCCCACTCCAACAATACATCGTTTTCAGGACTTCAGGGTTTCCAACGCCGAAGTGCCCGGTTTCTTGTCCTCGGGATGGCCGAAAAGCCGAATCCCGAAATGTCGAAATAGCTGACCCTGTTCCGTAGCCCGACACTATTCCTCCATCTGCTTTCGAGTTTTTACATTTCGGGACTTCGCGATCCCAGTTACAACAACTCCCTGCCCCTTTGAGCTCCCGGTATCCGAAATACCGAAGTACCGAACCCCGAAACGTCGGTCTTTCATTTCAAACTGGGATCAACGACTCATAGCCTCTCCTGATCCGACGGCTTGTGTCTTTTCGGGATTTCACGAGTCAAGAGTTTCGAACTCTTACCCTTTGTATTCCCAGTAGCCGAAATGTCGAAACCTCGACCGCTCGCCACGTGTCCTCCTGTTGGACGGTCACGTTCCTTTCAGGATCTTCTGGGTCAAGAGTCCCGACTCTTGCCCTTTATATCTCCCAGTAGCCGAAATGTTGAAATAAGCCTTTCGTTCCCCTCTTCACATACGAGGGTTAAACCTCGTGCAGCTTCTCCTGGATCCGATGGCTATCGGTCCATGCGCCCAGATCTGATGGCCCATATCTCTTTCTCCTGCGCACTCTCCTCCTGCTTGTCTGGACGTAGATTCAATGGTCCATATCTCGTCCTCTCCAGCTGATCTAACGACAACTGTGCTCCCTCCTGAGCTTGCGCTTCTTCCTGAACTTGGAAGACTTCAAACACTTCAAAGGTCTCAACCTTTGCTCCTGCTGTGAAGCCTATATCCTCGGCTCTCGCCTACGTTCTAAAGACGTTGTCCCTCCTGAGCTTTTCAAACTCTTACCCACCAAAGGGTGTCTCGACTTCTGTCATTCCTTACAGCTATGGCTCTATGCGCAAAGGCATTTTTCCTCCTGAACTTAGTCCTCTCTGAAACTTTGAAAGGATGGAAATGCTCTCTGGCAACTTCCTACTCAAGCACCCCTTGTTGAGCCTGCAGGATGTTCAGGAACCCTGTGAAGGTCTTCCTCTTGACACTTCTTCTCCTTTCTGAACTCAAACAAGAGTTCTTTCTGTGCACACCTGCACCAACTCAATGTCCTCCTGGCAGAGTTTTCCAAAATCCTCAGTGATTCTGTCTTTTTGCCGAACTCGAAATAGAGTTCTTCTCCTAATGCATCCTGTGCATTCGCTCAATGCCCTCTTGGCAGAGCCTTACAGAATTCTCAGAAAATTATGTCTTCTCTATGCCTTCTATGCACCTGCTCATTGCCCTCCTGGCAGAGCTTCTACAGAATCCCTCAATGATTATGGTCTATCCTGTGCTCTCTCCTGCACAGTCTTACCTCTAAGGTATTCAACAACCTTCAGGACTCTCCTTGAGTCAGTGACTTCAGATGGTGCGCCCTCCTGGAACATCTTTGTCTGAATCCGCAAAATTCAGAAGTGCACTCCTTGCACTAGCTTGCAGAACCCACAGTATTTTGTCATGCAACCTCTTGCATGAAGCCTCAAAGAACCCAAACCTGGAATCAAAGAACCCACAGACAGTAAATTCTATCTATCCCTGCAAATGCATACCTAACATACATCTACAAAATATCATCAACACATAAAGACATTCATTCATGAACTCATAAACATGTGGACAACAACATGTAGGAAAAACTGCTCTGTTTGTATTAATCAAGAATGCCTGATTACAATGTGTTTGAGCTCGGACTACAACAAAGTCTCAAATCTCTTCTCCTCTTCTAAAAACTAACTACTAAATACAAAGAAGATCTTTTTACCAAGAGGGGCTCCTCGAGCTCTTCCCTCCATCCTCACCAACTCTCATTAATTTACATTCAATTATATTGAATGGTTGTCTAGTCTGAATCGGATCTAGATCTCGGCCTTACAACCTATTTAAGGCAACCTTTATCTAAAGCCTGCGCCTATGCATGGCTTTTTGGCTCTACCAGCCTTACAATCATTTAATACAATTTCAAATTTCAAAATTTAAAAGTGAGAGGGTTGCGCCTCTCTCCTCCATCGAATGTGTGCTTTGATGTGCTGGCTAGCTGGCGTGTAGCTGGCTTGGAGCGATGCTCCTGCATCATACTCCTCTGCTGTGAAAAATCCATGAGCTCTTGCTCATGAGCTTCCCAGTATCATTGTTGAAATCCACCTGGATCCCAAACAGTTCTTTGGAGTTGTCCATCCGCTCCACTGCTTTGTTGTTGCTACCCTGCTGCTATGGCAGGTTCTCCTCTGCTCAGCTTCCCTTTGTTGACCGCTTCTGCTGATCGGATCATCAGCCTTTTGATCTCCTCAATTATCATGTCCAGTTGTTCTAGTGGCTGGCTCTCCTTATGCAGTCTTCTCGACTGCACTTCCTCCTTATCGGTGGGTAGATCATCATGATCCCCCATGTTGTTTTCCTCTTCTATCGAACTAGCTGGCCACTCTGTTGTAGACTCTTCTTCTGCAATTTCATCACTGAGTCTCTTCTCAGCTTCCTCTTCTGACAGCTTGACTATCAGCTCTCCTGTTGGCATATCTCCAGCTACTCCTCAAACTGGAATTATCCTTCATCTGTCGCTGCATGCCTCTGCACCGCAGTTATCATCGGTTCAGCGCCCTGGCTGAAATTTCTGAGCAATTCCTCGGAATGCTCCTCTGCTAACATCTGCATGATTGTCTGCTCATGGCAGTCATCTACTGGCTCTGGATGGTTCAACCAATCCTCCAACATCTCCAACTCCTTCTCCCATGGAGTGAGCATCTTATTTGCATGCTCTTCTTCTTCCCTTGTTGTCAGCTTCAGTGTTGTAGTTGTCTCCCCTTCAGCTTCCTGGCTGAAAATTTCGAGCCATTCTTCCGAATGCTCCTTTTCCTCTGCTTGAGCAGCCTCTAATATCTGCTCCATCTCTTCGACAGTCACAGCTAGCTGTCTTTCTGCTGTTGTTGCATCGGCAACACACACGCTGGCCTCCACTGGGCTATATGGTAGGAATACCTTTATCCCTCCAATCATCAGAATGCTCTCTTGATTCTCCTTCTCTGTCAGCTCCTCTCGCTGATCCAAACTCACCTCTGAGTTCATGAGACTATTATACAATCCCATCTGCTCTCCCTTGCCCACCTGGCAACATGGGATTTTTCTACTTCCCACCTAACATTCTATGAGATCAATCGATCCCATCTCCATCAGCACTCCCTGCTGACATGAACTCACTTCTGAGCTCCCGAGACTTTCAGACAGTCTCGCTTCTGAGCTCCCGAGACTTTCAGACAGTCTCACTTCTTTTCCCTTGCCCACCTGGCAATTTGGGATTTCCTCTCTGCCCTCCTAGCAGTCTCTGAGATCTTCCAACGATATCATCTCATTATCATCACTGAGATTTCTCCCAGCTTCTGGTTCACACACATGAACCACTTCTTCTTCAACCCTGAGGTCTTCCACATACCTCAGCCATTCCTTCAACAGCTTCCGCTGCCTTCGGGCCAATAACTCATTGACTGGCCATTTCAATTTCGTTTTCATGGGCCATTCATATACCCATCGTGATTTTGCATCCTGTTGCATTCGAAATGCAAGCTCTTCCATCCTTGCTCTTATCTTGGCGAGTTCTTTGTCCATCTCATATTTTCTCTGTTGCTGGTGGTTCTTCTTTCCACCGCGTCCATGGCCTTCAGTAGCCATTTTCCTATTCCTGTCTGCCCTCCTAGCAAACTTGTTGCTGTCACTCTGCAATCGTGAGTGCTTCTAGCCTTTTCTTACAGTCGACGTGACTGTCTATTTGTTGTTGCGTCCTGCAGCAATCTCTTCAATCCTCTTCATCTGAAATATACAGACGAAGTCCTGCTCTGATACCACTTAGTGCAGACCTCTGACCCTCTGGCCAAGATCCACACAGGATCGATCTCCTTCGAATTCACAGACCTGAATTAGTTCTTTCGGCCCTCACTGGAACCCCACAAATTTGATCCACAGGTCCTTCACGAAAACTCCACCGGCACAAGCAATGCGTCAGGCGTGAGTCTTCACCTCCACACGACCACCAGACATGACCGCGACCCTTTCTGAAAAGGGATTTTGGGTTTCACGATTTCAGGAGTTCTAATGTCAAGTTTCTTGACCCTTCGATTCCCTAAACTCTGAAATGTCGAAATGCCGAAATTTCGGTCTATGCGATTGCATCCTCCGTGACCACAACCCTTCTCCACATCCACGTCGCGTTTCGCGACTTCGAGATTTCTAAAACCAAGCGTCGTGGCTCCTTGTCCTTGGAGCTTCCGGAAAGTTGAACCCCGAACTGTTGAAATGTATGACCGTAGTCCCACTCCAATAATACGTCACTTTCAGGACTTTGGGGTTTCCAACGCCGAAGTGCTTGGTTTCTTGTCCTCAGGATGGTCGAAAAGTCGAATCCCGAAATGTCGAAATGGTTGACCTTGTTTCGTAGCCCGATGTTATTCCTCCATCTGCTTTTGGGTTTTCGCGTTTCGGGACTTCGTGATCCTGGCTGCAACAACTCCCTACCCCTTCAAGCTCCCGATATCCAAAATACCAAAATACCGAACCCCAAAATGTCGGTCTTTCGCTTCAAATTGGGATCAACAGCTCATAGCCTCTCTTGATCTGACGACTTGTGTCTTTTCAGGATTTCACGAGTCAAGAGTTCTAAACTCTTACCCTTTGTATTCCCGGTAGCCGAAATGTCGAAATCCTCCTTTCAGGAATTTCCCTAAAACCTCGATCGCTCGCCACATGTCCTCATGTTGGATGGTCACGATCCTTTCGGGATTTCGTGGGTCAAGAGTCCCGACTCTTGCCCTTTGTATCTCCCGGTAGCCAAAATGTTGAAATAGGCCTTTCATTCCCCTCTTCACATACGAGGGTTAAACCTCGTGCAGCTTCTTTTGGATCCGATGGCTATCGGTCCATGCGCCCAGATCTGACGGCCCAGATCTCTTTCTCTTGCGCACTCTCCTCCTACTTGCCTGGACGTAAATTCAACGGTCCAGATCTCGTCCTCTCCAGCTGATCTAACGACAGTTGTGCTCCCTCCTGAGCTTGCGCTTCTTCCTGAACTTGGAAGACTTCAAATGCTTCAAAGGTCTCATCCTTTGCTCCTAGTGTGAAGCCTGTATCCTCGGCTCCCGCCTGCGTTCTAAAGACGTTATCCCTTCTGATCTTTTCAAACTCTTACCCACCAAAGGGTGTCTTGACTTCTACGATTCCTTACAACTATGGCTCTGTGCGCAAAGGCACTTTTCCTCCTGAGCTTAGTCCTCTCTGAAACCTTGAAAGGATGGAAATGCCCTCTGGAAACTTTCTGCTCAAGCACCCCTTGCTGAGCCTACAGGGTGTTCAGTAACCCTATGAAGGTCTTCCTCCTGACAATTCTTCTCCTTTCTGAACTCAAACAAGAGTTCTTTCTGTGCACACCTGCACCAACTCAATGTCCTCCTGGCAAAGTTTTCCAAAATCCTCAGTGATTCTGTCTTCTTGCTGAACTCGAAATAGAGTTCTTTTCCTAATGCATCATGTCCATTTGCTCAATGCTCTCTTGGCAGAGCCTTACAAAATTCTCAGAAATTATGTCTTCTCTATGCCTTCTATGCACCTACTCAATGCCCTCCTGGTAGAGCTTCTACATAATCTCTCAATGATTCTAGTTTGTCCTATGCTCTCTCCCGCACAGTCTTACCTCCAAGGTATTCAACAACCTTGAGGATTCTCCTTGAGTCGGTGACTTCAGATGGTGCGCCCTCCTGGCACGTCTTTGTCTGAATTCGCAGAATTCAGAAGTGCACTCCTTGCACTGGCTTACAGAACCCGCAGTATTCTGTCATGCAACCTCTTGCATGAAGCCTCAAAGAACCCAAACCTGGAATCAAAGAACTCACAGACAATAAATTATGCCTATCCCTGCAAATGCATATCTAACATACATCCACAGCATATCATCAACACATAAAGACATTCATTTATGAACTCATAAACATGTGGACAACAACATGTAGGAAAAACTACTCTGTTTGTATTAATCAAGAATGTCTGATTACAATGTGTTCGAGCTCGGACTGCAACAGAGTCTCGGCTCTCTTCTCCCCTTCTAAAAACTAACTACTAGATACAAAGAAGATCTTTTTACCAAGAGGGGCTCCTCGAGCTCTTCCCTCCATCCTCACCAACTCTGATTAATTTACATTCAATTATATTGAATGGTTGTCTAGTCCGAATCGGATCTAGATCTTAGCCTTACAACCTATTTAAGGCAACCTTTATCTAAAGCCTACGCCTATGCATGGCTTTTTGGCTCCACCAGCCTTACAATCATTTAATACAATTTCATATTTGAAAATTTGAAAGTGAGAGGGCTACACCTCTCTCCTCCATCAAATGTGTGCTTTGATGTGTTGATTGGCTGGCGCATAGCTGGCTTGGAGTGATGCTCCTGCATTAGGATGATGGCATTGTTAAGTTGGTTTTTTGTAAACCTCTGAGACCATCCTTTTGTAATCATTGGTTGTGACACACCTTTTTAATGAATAAAATTTCTCAGTTTTTGTAACAAAAAAAAAATGGTGCATTGACTTTGGTTAAATTCTAAAATTGAAGTTCACTCAACAAACTTGAGCAAGTATTAACTAGCATACCTCGAAGGAGGGAAAAGGAACGCCTAAGTAAATTGGGGTGGTTATGTTGCTTAAAGATCGCATGATTTTGTTTTTTGATGGAAAATGAATACTTCATAATGTCAATCTTCATCTCATACCTTGCAAAATATTTTCAACGATCATGTATCTCCAAATTTGAATCGTCCAACTACATGCCCACCTACAATAATCATTGATGTGTGCTCATGACTTTTCTGGAGAAAAATATAAGAGAAACAAGAGGCAACAATTAAGAGAGTGAAGAGATGATGATGGAGAAAAACCAAAGGACAATGTTTGCTATACAAAAGCAACATGAAGGTGAAGAGGGGATGTAAGGGGATGCAAATGGGATGAATAGGTGGAGTACGTTGCAAGATGGAACATAGACCAATCAAAATATGACACATGGTGGGTTGCAAGACAAAACATAAACCAAACATCAAATGACATGTGTCGGTGTCCGAGAGGCTCTAAACAAGCAACGAAACTTATCAACCCCAATTGTTGTTTCGAATGGAGATTTCAAGAACAGTGCAATGGTGATATATAAAGAGAATATTCCAAGGACTATTGGAATTGGAGGAAATGGAGGGTTGTTTCTATGTATTGGGACATTTCTGTGGGTAACCAATACAATTCAATTAGAGGTAGAAAACTATCGATTCAGATGAGATCCATAGTTCAAAGTGCACAAGAGGGTCATCACCTCAACATATTTCACCAGTGATGACCAATTGACTCCCAATGTCAAACTCTCAAGATTGGAGTTCCATCCATAGTGCATACAAATTTCACCCATAGGAGGATGAGGAAAACTCATTGACTCCCAATGACAATGTCTCAAGATTGGAGTTCCATCTGCAGTGAATAAAAATTTCACCAATAGGAGGATGAGAAAAACCTTCCAGTGGAGATGACCATTGAAGCAACAAACCTCATGAGTACTCCTTGTATGATTTCTAATTGTAATCAATCTATGCCCACAATTTCGTTTAGAATATCAAGGCACTAACAATTAAATGTTTTTTGGGGGCTTGGAGTCTAGTTATCTAGTAAAGTCCGATTTGAGCCACATTCTAGGTCGTAATGTTTTGTATGTGAGACCTTTTCATCGAGAAATGTTGAAAGAAGAAAAGAACCAACAGAGAAAAGTTGTTTTGTCAATTAATTCTACAATTGTTCGACTTTTTAATTTGTCAAAAGTGTTAGAGACGATTGGTTTATGAACGAGAGTGGACACATCCAACTCACACTAAAAGGATTTAAATTATTGAACAAATTCTCATCGTCTTCACTTATTCCATGAAAAATTCCTTACCTTAGAGAAGTGCCTTCAACTAAAACAACCATGCATATGAAGTGTTCCATAAGTTAGGTAGTTTGAAAGATGGTTTGTGTTCTCTTATCATTTCCAATACAACCACCCCAAAGCTATACATGCCATACTTCTCTAGCACCTCTATAATGTAAAATATATCATAATTGAGTTGTAAATTGGTAATGATGACAAACATCATTGGTTGAAAACCACGTGACCTTAAATGACTTGTTGGTGGTTCGTAAGAAGTAGAATTTCACTCTTGCTATTTGTTCCATTATGAGTTTTTGCTACCAAATCTATTGGAGCATTTCCATCTTATTTTCTCCAACATTTTCATCTTCTTGCTCATCTCTACAAAATACTCTTCTCTCCACCGCTCTTTGATTTTTCTAAGATTTCTATAACTTTACTCACCTTAGTTTTTCCCATGAAATCAATGTGACTTATGATTTCCCTAGTTTTTCTCATGAAATCAGTGTGACTTACGATTTCCCTAGTTTGGGTGATTATAATCCGGGAACCTCTCTCTCTCTCTCTTTTTCTTCCCCTTCGTTGATTATAATATGGGAACCTCTCTCTCTCTTTCTTCCCCTTAATGTTGTCAAACCTCCCGGATTCCCTGATTTGGCTACTAATAAACTCCATCACATGGTCCTTAGTGTTGAGTTCTCCACTATCATGATGTTTCCATGACGATCAATCTCTACTTCGTGATTTCTTCTTTTGAATCTCCTTGTTATGGTTGTCTGAAAGCAGGATTCCCTGATTTGGCTACTAATAAACTCCATCACATGGTCCTTAGTGTTGAGTTCTCCACTATCATGATGTTTCCATGACGATCAATCTCTACTTCGTGATTTCTTCTTTTGAATCTCCTTGTTATGGTTGTCTGAAAGCACTGCCTATAGCTTCGTACTCCACCAATCAATTATTTCTTCTAATGGGTAAGGCCAATCCGGACTAGCTTCAAATAGGTGATGAGCTTTCCATATCCATAAACAGTGAAATTCTCGGAAACAATTTCCTTCCCCTTGGCATGAAGTTCATTAGCATATACATCATGGGCGAAGGATTCATGATGCTCTTTTGTGGGCTTATTAATGTCTACAACACTAATGTCAATATTTCTACCAATGCTTCCTTCATCGTGATTTCGACCCAATAATCTTGGCAAGGTCCTGGATTTTCAAAGTTCCTGGCTTCTACCCATTAGCTCTCGGCTCCTTCCAAGGTCTTGGACGAACATTTCATGATATAAACATGTATCATTGCTCTTGAGCCTTGCAAGTCCAAAGTCCGCAATACAAGCATTTAAATTTCCGTCCAATAACAAATTGGTTTACATCTCCATGGATGATGGGCAGATCACATTCAAGGTGCAAAAAGGCCAGAGCTTGAGAAACATCAAGGATAATATTAAATCTCTTCTCTCGATCCAACTTACCAAGCAAAGGAAAATCATCCTTCTCAAACAAAGCCTTCTACAAGATCCTATTATGAATGTATTCATAAACGAGGAGCCTCCTCTTACCATCTTCACAATAACCCAAATGGCTAACCATGAAAGGAGAAAGCAACCCACCTACAATGGCCAACTCATTTCGAAACTCCCATTCACCTTATAGGGACGAGAAATCAAGTTTTTTTATATCTATCTCCTTTCCATTGCACAAAACGTCGTGCATTAAATAACATAGAAAAAATTATAAAAAAATAAAGACTTGACGTTTAATTTGCTCAACAAACGATTAGTGCACTTGCAAGTGCCACATGTCTCAAAATTTGGATTGACTAACTCTGTCATGATTACACATTGTGTCGATACCGACGACTCATTCTGGAGAGTCTGGTCAGGTGTTGCATCTGTCAATATTGGGAAGAGGGTTTTGAAGCCTCTGGAATGAGAGGATGTGTATATTGAATGGTTCGACCTACTGTACTCACCAATGTTTTGTGTGTGGAGGTCCATCCATTGACAAAAGACTCGAAGTCAAGATACTAGTTGATATGGAGACACGGAAACAACCATGGCAGGATGAGATGGAGTTTAGAGCACCACGGAGAATCCTGGATACTGCAAGGAGAAAATATTTGAAGCAATAGATTTTCGAAGTTTTGATGAGATTTCATGGTGACAATATATGCTTCCTCATAAATCTGTCAAATTTAGATGAGGGGTCTTAATTTTTTATAGTATTATTGTTTGTGTTTGTTTTCCAGGTGAACAGTTTCATGGAGGTGGTGGGGTTGAGTTTGACTGTGTTGCAAATAATTTATCCTGTGCTCTAACGGGTTCATCATTGGTGTTTTTTCTTGCTTGGATTGATATGATGTGAACGGAAAAGGCCCTCGTTATTCCTCCTCCTCCACAATGCCTATATGTGTTATCTGTATTTTATGAGGAAAACGAAATGAACACAGATTATTATTATTATTCACACAAAGACACAAGGAAAAATAATGGAGATACATTAAAATTGGCTTCTATTCAATAAGGGAATATGCTGAAACTATAAAATGCAGACTAAAAACAAGCTTGCTCGAATGGTGGAGACCTATCTCTGAGAAGAGATGTGACGGTTACGCTCATTCGCAAGAAGATGATTACAATGAGAGTCTAAAATTCTTTTTTACAATAAACATGAATGTAAAATCCATAGACATCCAAAAATATAACTCTAGGAGATGAAGCGCCAAAATTCATGTGGGCCCCGTTGGGGTAAGTTAGTACATCAACTTCCCGGGGTCGTAACTTTTGCATACGATCTTCGTTTTAGGTGCACGATAGCTTGTTGGAAAGGTTTATTCGAGGACTACACATCATGTTGTCAAACTCTACCTTTGTGAGTAGTTTGACTTTGGTGAGCCCTAAAAACGTTGTTTAGGGACTTAAAACGGCCCCGAAAGTTCATGACCCAAAAACTGAGAAAAAATTGCCAAGATGACCCAGCTAGAATAGGTGGGTGGCCATCGATATCCACCTAGATAAATCCTCCTCCCTTAGGAAGCAATGGTCTCCATTGCATTGAGTTCCCACACTAGATGAAGAAATTTCTGTTGAATTTGGCCCTGGGTGAACCACTTGTCTTGGTGCAGGATTTGCCATGCTTTGACAACCCGATAAAGTTGGATCCTTTGTTGGCGAGTGCCCTTGACCTTTGTGTCCACGATCTGATCAGTGGATTCTTGTTCCATGCAGTTAGGGTTGAGATCTGTTGGTGTCAATTGTTTTTATATCTCTGAGGTGTCCAATAATGGTGGAAAATATGGTCGAAGGAGATCCACATTAAACACGGGGTGCAAGCCAAGGAAGTGGGGAATGTTCAACTCAAAAGCATTGTCACCCACAACCTTGGTGATGGTGTAAGGTCCATAATGGAATGGACAAAGCTTCTGACGGGGCCCTGTAAGGCGTCGTTTCTACAAGTGCAACCACACTTTATCTCCCACCTGAAACTTGTGTGGCACCTTATGTTGATCACGGCGCTGCTTGTACTTGGCATTGGACTTCTGTAAAATATGTTGAACCTGTTGGAGGATGTGTTGGATCCACTCAATTAATCAGATGGCTTTGTCAGCTTCAATTGGAGCATGGGACGAATCTACTTGGGTGGCCACAAGGGGTAGTGCAACATCCATGGGAACCAATGGTTGAAATCCCAACCCCACCTATAAGGGGTTGTGGTCGATTGAGCTATGTATGGATTTTTTGTAGTTGTGTTGAACATAGGGAAGACTCTCATCCCATGTGCGGGAGTGCTTGGAATTGTACATGAACAGGATATGCATGATCATTCGGCTTATGACCTCAGTTTGGCCATCTGTCTGGGGGTGGAAGGTAGTGGATTTGGTAAGCTTGGTATCCAACAGTGACCAGAGGCTCGACCAAAATGTGTTGAGGAACCGGTTGTCCCGATATGAGATAATGGTTTGTGGGATCCAAAAATGTACCCACACTCATTCAAAGAAGAGCTTGATGCTCCTCTTGCAGGCGGCCAGAATCGCCATCTTGGAAAAGCAATCAACAACCGCAAAAACACGATCATTTTCCCGCTTGGTGGACAGAAGGCCCGACATGTAGTCCATTGAGATGGATTCTCAGGGCATGTCAGGAGTAGGTGGAGGAGTGTACAAACCTTGCTTCTTATTGGTCGGTTTGGCAATAGTGCAGGCAATGCAAGACCTGATATACTTGTTGACATCCTGTCGAAGTTTCGGCCCATAGAAATTTCGTTGCAGCACTGCCACTATCTTTTCTACGTCAAAGCATCCTGCCGCCTGAATGTAGTGGGCTTCTAAAATCAGCTTCACTCGCTCGCTTGATGGAATGCAGAGATGGATCAGATGACACAGTAGCCCATCCTGAAGATGGAAATTAGTGGCAATTGTGTTCATGCCCAACATCTAGTAGGTGGTGGCAAAGTCATGATCTTTCTCATGGAGGTGGGGGAATCCGGAGGTCTCGTGGTCGTAAGATTCTAGCATCATGGGGAGTGCCAGGACTGGAGGTTTACTGAGGCAATCAACAACCCAATTGGTACTTCCTATCTTATACTTGATGTTGAGGTGGAACTGTTGCAAGTATGTGGACCACTTCTTATGGTGATCATTCTACAATTTGCCTCGTGTCTGCATGAATTACAACGACTTGTGATCAATGTGGATGATTGTCTCATTCCCGAGAATGTAATGCCTCCATTGGTTGTAAGGTTGCATAGTGTAGTACATTTCTTTGTCATAATTAGGGTAAGGCCTGTGGTCATAGCCAACGATCACATGGAGGAGGATAAGGGAAGGGATGGTCTGCACTAGGCCCCATAGAAATTCGAGGATTTTGTCCCTCGAAGAAAAGACAAAAAATTTAGGTTGTCGTAGTGGGTATGTGACAAATTGGTATCAGAGCATGGTTACAACACTTGGCCTGCTTGGGCTCATGGACGAGTTGCGCAGAAACTCCATTTAAAGTACTCTTAAAAAGAGTAACTCTCTATCCTAACCCCCTTTATCAAAAGCCGAAGTTAAGAATGAAAATTCCTATTGTGTGTATGCATTTGAAAAATATGAATTATGCGTTGATTGTGAATGAATATAATGTTGACTAACAACAAGTGTTTTTCCTGCACAACAAGCGGACGATCAACCGTGGGAAACTGCAGACGCACAGAATGGTGACGCACCACAAAGTGGGGAATGGCTCCCACAATAGAGACGAAGAGTTTGACGAAAGGAGAGTGGTAGAGACCCCTCCAGATCTAGCCGAGACTATGAGAAGCCTCATGGTCGAAGTACAGAGCTGCAAAGCCGACAACGAGAGGTTGATAAAAGAGCAAGAGAAGCAAACAAAAATTAATGCAGTCTTGTTCCAGATTTTATCCGACATACAAAGACAATTACAGCATGGACCTGACACCAGTCACGTAGACCAATGACAGACAAAGAAAAGTCGAAGTCCACCTGAGATACGGAAACGTGGTCTTTTAAGTGGCCACACTGGGAAGAGCACCTCGAGAAAGGTCCACCCCAGAGATAAGGGACAAGCATCTGACGATTCCTCTGGAAAGGAAACTGGCGATTCGGAGGAATCTTCTAGTAGCAGAACTAGTTCTTATTTTTGAAGAAAACGGAAGAAGCAGAATCATTCCAAAAATCATAATCTCGAAGAATTCAAGACGGCCAAACCACCCTCTTTCGACGGTGAAATAAAGAAGGGAGAGGAAGCGGAGGCCTGGCTGCTTGAACTAAAGAAGTATTTCAGAGTCCATGACTTCTTGGAAAACTTGAAGGCCCGAGTAGCCACTTTCAACTTGAATGGGAAGGCTTCCATTTGGTGGGAAGACCTTAAGAACGTAAAAGGGATTCACGAAGAAGACCTATCTTGGGAACGATTTGAGAAATACTTCAGGAAGAAGTATCTATCAGAAAAGTATTTCGACAAAAACACTAAAGAATTCTATGAACTCAAGCTGGGGCAACTCACCATAGAGGAATATGTCAACAGATTCCTCGAGTTGTTGAGGTATGTACCCTATATAAAAGAAGAAAAGGCAAAGGTGCAATGATTCATCAGTGGACTACCTAAGGACTATCAGAACAGGATTGAGTTTGACGAGCCAAAGACCCTAGAAGACACTATCCGAAAGGCAAGATATTGTTATGAACAGCTTGGGCATCGGACAGAACTTCGTGAAGGCTGGAAGCAGAAGAATAGTTCGGGATTCCAGAAAAAGGAGTTTAAATCCCCAAGATTTAAAAACTATAAAAAGGACTCAAGGATGAGCTTCCCAACCCGAAGTGTACACTAGTAGAATTTCCCCTCCCAGAGTGGAAATAAACCTTTTGGATCTACCCCAGGAACGATTGATAACCCAAAGAGAGAACCCTTGAAATGTTGGAGTTGTGGAGAAGAACATCTACTAAGGGACTGCTCGCACCGGCAACATAACAGTCGAAGAATTTACAACATTCAATAAGCTACCACAGTCAATGATGTGGCCAGGAGTATGCCGCAAATTTATGCAGCCATGGATACTAAACAAGCTGACCACCAAGCTTCAGTGGTGGAGATGGAAGGTACAATCACCAACCATCTAGTGTCTATTCTAATTGACCTTGGTTCAAATTTGAGTTATATAGCTCCTAAGGTTGTTGATAAGTGTAAATTACAGCCATATAAACATGCCAAGCCATGGTTGGTACAGTTAGCCACTGGCACCAAAAGAAAGGTAGTGGAGGTCATACCAGCTTGCCAATTCACTATGGGTGAATTCCCCACCCAAGCAACCCTTAAAATACTACCCCTAGGATCATATGACCTGTTGATTGGTATGGATTGGCTAGCCACGTATAAAGCCAGACTGGACTGTTACCATAAAACCTTAGAATGTGTAAGTGAAGAAGGAAGAAGGATAACCCTTCAAGGGATCCAAAAGCCTGTCTCGGTGAGACGAATATCAACCCTTCAAATGAGAAAGTATTGCAGAAAGGGATGTCCACTACATGCGATATAGGTGTTGGAATCAGTTGAAGATGACAAACCAAGCCTCGAAGACCACCCCACACTAAGAGAATATAGAGATGTGTTTCCGGAAGAGGTACCGGGTTTACCTCCGAGAAGGGACATTGACTTCTCAATAGAACTTGCACTAAGAGCAGTGCCTGTGTCTAGGACACCCTATAGGATGAACACACCCGAGCTAGTCGAGCTTAAATTACAACTAAAAGAAATGATGGAAAAAGGCTATATCTAGCCCAGCGTTTCCCCATGGGGAGCACAAGTTATGTTTGTGAAGAAGAAATATGGTACCCTCTGACTGTGCATAGATTATAGACAGCTCAATAAGGTAACCATAAAGAACAAGTACCCCTTACCCCAGATTGATGACTTGTTTGATCAATTGGGAGGTGCTTCCATCTTCTCAAAGATTGACTTGAGATCTGGATACCATCAAGTCCGAATCAAGGGTGAAGACATCCACAAAACTGCCTTCAAGACGAGATATGGTCACTATGAGTTTGTGGTAGTACCATTTGGATTAACCAATGCCCCTGCCACTTTTATGTGCTTGATGAACAATGTGCTTAGCAAATTCCTAGACAAATTTGTACTGGTTTTTATTGACGATATATTAATTTACTCCAAGAATAGAGAGGAACATGAGAAACATCTTAGACTTGTGCTTCAAGTGCTAAGAGAACATTAGCTCTATGCCAAATTTAGCAAGTGCGACTTTTTCCAGAAGCAAATACATTACTTGGGCCATGTCATATCTGAAAAAGGAGTAGCAATAGACCCTGACAAAATCCGGTCTATAATGGAATGGCCTACCCCAAAGGACGTTTCGGATATTAGATCCTTTATGGGCTTAGCAAGATACTATAGGATATTTATAAAAGGATTCTCCAACATTGGTTGTCCAATCACTGCCCTCCAGAAGAAGGGAGCTAAATTTACGTGGACACAAGAATGTGAAGAAATATTTCAATCCCTGAAACAACTTCTGACCCATGCACTCGCGCTGAAGATCACTGATTCCGAAAACGACTTCCTCGTGTGCATAGATGCTTGTAAGGAAGGGCTCGGGGGAGTCCTTGTGCAAGAAGGAAGTGTAGTCTGCTATGAATCCCGAAAATTGAATGAGCACGAAGCCAACTATGTGACCCATGATCTAGAGTTGGTCGCCATAGTGCATGCCTTGAAAATGTGGAGGCATTACCTCCTGGGAAGGAAATTCGTACTCATGACAAACCACTGTGGATTGCGACATCTGTTTGACCAACCAAAACTCAATGCTAGACAAGCTAGGTGGATGGCCCTTCTTANTGTTTGACCAACCAAAACTCAATGCTAGACAAGCTAGGTGGATGGCCCTTCTTAGTGAGTTTGATTTCAAAATCAAACATATCAAGGGAAAGGAAAATAAGGTGGCCAATGCCCTTAGCAGAAGTATGAAAACAATTCATCTGGAAGCGGTGAGCACCTGCGAGACCAACGTCAGGAAAAGAGTTAAGAATGCACAAGAAACGGACACATACTTCCAAACTGTAACCTCGTACCTGGAGTAAGAACCCACAGGGATAAAGTATGAAGGCTACCAGATGATAGATGCAGACCTACTAACTTATAGAAACAAATTGTATATTCTAGATTGTGACGACTTGAAGAGGTTCATAATGGATGAACTACATAAAAGACCATATATTGGTCATCCAGGATACCAGAAGATGATCACGGCCACCAGGAAACAATTATATTGGCCTGGATTGAAGAAATACATAGCTAAGTACTTAGCCAAATGCATAGAATGCCAACAGGTTAAAGCAGAACACCAACACCCAGCAGGATTATTACAACCTCTACCAATCCCATAATGGAAATGGGAAACCATTTCCATGGACTTCATCACTGGATTACCAACATCGACCAAACAGAATGACGCCATCATGGTAGTGGTGGATAAACTGAGCAAGTCCACTCATTTTATCCCCATCAAGTCAACTTGCAAGGCAATAGACACCACCAACATATTCATGAAGGAGATTATCAGACTACATGGTATGCCTAAAGATATCGTGTCTGATAGAGACATGAAATTTACTTCCCACTTTTGGAAATCCTTGATGTTTGGTCTAGAGACCAAATTACTGTTTAGCACAACCTATCATCCTCAAACCAATGGACAAAAAGAAAGAGTGAACCAAATATTAGAAGACATGCTAAGGATGCATGTAATGAATCAACCCAAAAAGTGGGAAGATTACCTGCCACTGGTGGAATTCGCCTACAACAATGGCTACCAAGAATCCCTGAAGATGAGCCCTTTTGAAGTCCTCTATGGTAGACCGCGCAACACTCCAGTCAGTTGGAGTAATCCTGTGAACATAATTACTATTGGACCCGACATGTTGAAAGAAATGGAACAACAAGTGACTCGGATAAAACAAAATCTAAAGGTCCCTCAGAACAGATAGAAAAGTTACGCCGACTGAAAGAGAACTCCAGGAGAATTCAAGACGGGAGACCACGTATATCTCAGAGTTAGGCCCAGGAAGAGTTCCCTGAGAATGGGAGCTTGTGCCAAGTTGGCACCTCGGTATTCTGGACCCTTTGAAGTTCTAGATAGAGTGGGACATGTAGCCTATAGGCTAGCACTTCCTCCCATGGTAAAAGCACATAATGTTTTCCATGTTTCATTATTGAAGAAATATGTACATGATTCTAATCATATAATTGACTGGTCTGTGATCCAGGTGGAACCGGAGGGAGAATACCTGCCAGAACCTCAATGCATACTGGACAGAAAGGAAACCCCACTCGGGAACCAAACCATTGCACAGGTCAAGGTGCAGTGGAAACATTTTGGCCCAGATGAGGCTACATGGGAAATGGAAGATGCCATGAAACAAGCATATCCGATTTTGTTTACTTCTGTACATACACGTCATATGGATAGATAGAACATCGAGGACGATGTTCCTTTAAGGGGGAGGGAATTGTAACACCATGTTTCCCCCAGCTTATAAAAATAACTATATTGGCCAAGAACTATGGCAAACCCAAAGATGTGAATGTTTAATTTGACGGACCTTTGTATAAAAGGCCGTTGAATGTAAATTATGTTATGAATACAAGTTGCATGACTAATGGGAGGGGATGTGCTAAAAGAGACCACGATGGCTAATGAGAGGTGGTGGAAGGGACCTGGAATGGTTGCGTTAACTCCCACCAAACCAATACCGTACTGGTTTTTACTTTCTCAAAGACCAAGAGCAACTCTCTGACTCTGGAATGAATTAACTGTCAGGATGGTAGGTGGGGAGGCTCCTTAAGAGTTAATGAGGGGATGGGGGTGAACCTCCCATCCGTAGAAGCTCTCAGACCTGACCACGGACGAGGGAATTCGTGCCACACGCAATCTTGCAGAAAAGGAAAGAAAGGAAGTGTGGGGAACAGAAAGAGAGAACACGCGCGATAGGGATTGCAGAAGAGAACTGGGAGGAACTCTGGAAATACAGGGAGTTCTGAACAAAGGAGGAGGAGAGTAACCTTCATCCTTGACTTCCGTTGAGCTGGAAGTAGAAGACCGAATCTCAAGCATCGTAGTCTAGCTCGGGGGTGGCTAGTGGTAAATCCGTTTGGAGTCACTGAGCCTACGGTTGGGTGGAAACAAGCACCCCTCTCAGCAGTCGCATCACGCCTGGTGTTTCTGATAAGTGTTTATGTCTTGTTTTTTGAATTGAATATCCTAGATGCATGCTCATGTTTATACGCTCATAAATGGTTTCTGTATAGAAGTGATTGCCTTGTGTTTTGATTGGGAATAATGGATGCATGCCTATACTTATATATGACCATAATAAGTTTATGTATAGAATGAATAAGTTCAGAATACGAGTCTGTTCTCTTGAGAATTGTCCCATCTACTTGACTCGCGCTCTGTCCTGGTTTAAATTCCCGAAGGCACCTTTTTCCGGGGAGTTTCCTCACATTTCAGAGTCGGAGTGAGTTCCTTGAAAAGATTACCGTTATAGCAAACCCACGAGTTTACTTTACCCCAGTCATAGAGTTCATATCTCGGCGAATTAGGAAGGCATCTCAGTCAGGTCACCAATCCTAGGGATAATTACCCAAGAATCATATGAAGGTCCAGATGACCTGGGTCTGGAAACCTTGTACAAGAAAGAGTAGTTCTCTCAGGTTTCAAAGTTGTGGGAGTTCGAAGCCCCGAGAGGTTGAATCTCATGAATCAAGCTAAAAAAGGATAGCGAGTCCCATTTATCGAAAGAGAATACCCCATCGTTTGGTAGATGAACATTCCGAATCCTTTTGGAAATACCCCAAATTTGTCAAGACCGATTGATCTAGAGGAGGAGCGCAGGCATTAATACCTCCACCCCTTCAGCCTTTGCAAGTAGCGATGGGATCCAGGACCGTAGATCCATGGATCTGTCGGAGCTCTATTGACTGTCAATCTTAACCCTTGCATAGGCAGGAGAGTGGACTCGACGAAGTCCTGAAAGTCCCGAAGTATTCGGAACCGTCCATCGGCACAGGACACATGGCAGTTGGGTAGAATTTTGCTGACTCGCGACTTGGAGTGGTCAAAGGGTAAGACCGCACAAACTCACGATTCGCAAAATCGCGACGTGATCGTGGTCGTTGATCCATGAGTGATCTGGACCATCAGTTTAGTGTGAATAACTTTCAACATTTCGACATCCGGGAAGCCAGAGGGCAAGACCCCTCATCTTCACAAGTCATGAAATCTCGGTATACGAAACCCCGACGCGCTCTGTGGATGAGCCGGTTTAGTGTGAATAAGTTTCGACGTTTTGGCATCCGGGAAACCAGAGGGCAAGACCCCTCGTCTTTGCAAGTCACGAAATCCCGGTATACGAAACCCTGACGCACTCTGTGGATGAGCCCTAGGTCACAGGATAGGGTCATGTGGTAAAAGGAGGAGGTAGGCGCTAGCAGTTAATCAAGGGTCTAAACTCAGGAATCGACATTTTGGGTCCTGAAAGAATCTGGACCGTCCATTTGTAGAGGACGTGTGGCGAAGATCTAAAGTCCTTGGGGTTCTGGAGATCGGGGAAATAGGAGTGAAGACCCCGACAAAATCCCAAAAGGTAGAATGCCAGGATTTAATTTGGGTCGTTGATCAAGTCGATGATCTAGACCGTAGATCCGGATGATACCGGGCTTTCGAGTTTCGGGGATTGAAGGAACAAGGGTTCCTTGCAACAGGAATCTCGAAAGTTGAGTTCTGGTAGAGCCATTTGGTGTTAGCATGTGTTCACTGAGGTGGTCGCATGGAGTAGGAAAAAGGGGAGCCAAGGAGCTCGTTAACCCCATTTCGGGTTTTGGCATTTCAAGGGACAGGGAGCCGGGGAGAGCTTGCACACAGAAATCCCGAAACGCGAAAGCTGGAAGCGCCTTTTTGGTAAGGCCTGTGGTCATAGCCAATGATCACATGGAGGAGGATAAGGGAAGGGATGGTCTACGCTAGGCCCCATAGAAATTCAGGGATTTTGTCCCTCGAAGAAAAGACGAAAAATCTAGGTTGTCGTAGTGGGTATGTGACATGCCCTAACTAACCTCTTCTCAGTCGGAAATATTGGACAAGTGATGAGTTTGAAGAATGAGCTTTGTGACATGAAAATGAATGATTATGATAGCATAACATCATACTTTGTAAAAATCTCTCAGCTAAGAGATCAACTACAAGCTATTGAGGAAATCATTTTAGAAAAGGAACTAGTAAATATTGTACTTAATGGTCTTCCCAAGACATGGGATGCATTTGTCGCAAGCATGAACACAAGAATGGAGTATCCCACATTTGAAGAGCTTTGGAATTGTTGTGCACAAGAAGAATCAAGTATTAGCGCAAAAGAGAAATCCCAAAATAAAGATGATGATCAAGCATACACAACAAATTTCGAGAAATTCGGGAATAAGAAGAAGTTTGGTTCAAGGAAGAAACCAAATCAAGAAAAGGATATGTCAAAAATACAATTCTTCAACTGTCTAAAATATGGTCATTGTCCTGAGATAAAGTAAAGGAAGGAAACACACGAAGCAACAGTTGTCGAAGAAAAGGAATCCTCAAAGAAAGTCAAGTAGGATGAAGTAAACTTATTCTTCTAGTCAAGGTAACAATATTCTTCTGTAACATAGTTCTTGTACATACCATGTTTACATGGTTCCTGTACATATCATGTGTATCTATTTCTTAGAGGATAAGATGGTCAGTGAAACAATACCTATGGAAGAATAACAAGATAAGGATTGATATTATGATGACTACAAGTCAAGTAATGTATATGAAAAAGATGAAGTACGTTGACAATATTTGGTGACAAATTCCTAGGGAATCTATTATATAAGTAACAACTGCCAAATAGGTCGAAATCAGAATCAAACCTGAAAAGACCCAGAAGGAGTGAGACCAAAAAGAATTCAATAATCAAGAGGTAACTAGAATAAAGACTTGTGACACTTTGTAGAAAGCAATAAGGATGCCGACAGAAGCATGGACTCTCTTAGATGGAGAGAGCTAATTGTAGAATTAAAAAAGAAGAGCATGCATTCATGCATGAAGCTGGGATTAGGAGGGAGCTAATCCTAAATGATATGATCCATTGAAGAATCTGTGAATATTATAAAGTATATTTCCATGTTCCCCATTGAAAGTAGCAACCATGATAAGCAACATGTGTTCGATTTGACTCTAGAAGAACTCTTATTCAAAAAGAAGCCTTAAGTATCCTTGGTTGTCCATCTACATATATGTTCCTATAATGAAAGGAAGAAGTTGGAATATGCAGGAAGGAAGGGCATGGAATCTATAGAACACTCCATGGACCCCAAAGTTAAAGAGGAGCATGAGGAAGAAAATGAAGATTCCAAGAAAGAAAGAAAAGCCAGAACAACCAGTTATTATACCGAGAACCATAAGACTACCATCATGGTTTGAACCCACTAGAAGCAGTCAAGCAGAAGGAATGGAAGTTGTGATGAAGAACAGTGTATGTAATAAATTGCTAGAAAGACTTATGAATGGAAGCATTAATAGATACAAGGCGATATTCGAAACTAGAGGTTCTCCCAGAAGGAGGGAGAAGACTACGACGACAGCTTGTTCCAGTAAACTAGATATACCTCTATTTGAGATATTATATCTCTTGCAGTATCTATGGATTGAAGTTTACATCAATTGGATGTAAAATATTGTTCTTCCCAATAGATCAATTGAGGAAGAATCTTATGTAAAGAAATCTCAAGGTTTTTAGGTATACCACAAAGAGACCTATGTGTGCAGATGAAAGAATACCTTGTATTGATTCAAGTAACTTGATGAAGAACATCTCATGCACAGTAGAAGCGTGGCAAAAACTTCCTATGACAGAGAAAGTGTATCAGATTGGTTCCTCAATATTCCAGGATGATGGATTGCAAATCCATGGCAAACTCCCATGATGACATATCTGAAGAAGTTCAGAGACTTTAATCTAGTAGACCCATCCATGTATCAACAATTGAATGGCTCGTTAATGTATTTGGAGAATACTCTATCGGATATTTTCTTTGTTGTGAAAACAGTTCCAGGTAGAACCTAGCCATGAGAATTGAAAAATTGCAAAGCATGCCTTGAAATGTTTTCATGGGACGTTTGAGTTATGATGTACAGTTGCATTGATTTACCAATTCAGATTGGGAAGGGAGTGCAGATTACAGAAGAAGTGTTTCTTGGATATTGTTCAGTTTGAGCTTTTCCACGATATCATGGGCTAGCATGAAACATAAATCAATTGCACTCATCACTATAGTAGCAGAGTATATTATAGCTTGTGATACCTGTACGAAAGTAGTTTGGCTCCATAAGTTGGTTTATGGACTGTCTGATCAGGTGTTGGATTCGACCGTGACATATTGTGATGATCAGAGCTATGTGAATCTTTCAATAGAACCTGGTGTTCCATGACAAGTCGAAGCACATTGAGATCAAGCATTATTTTCTCCGTGATAAAGTCCAGGAAGGGGAAGTGAAACTCCAGTATATCTCCACAAACGAGCAGGTAGCAAATATTTCAACAAAGCCTTTATCCAGGATAAAGTTTGCATACTTAAGGGACAAGATGGGGCTCGTGGAGATAACTCCCTTAGTTGAAAGGGAAGATATGGCTCCCCAGGTTGGGAGGGAGCACCGATATGTTATTGATTCATGGATAGTCATTTTCTAGTTTGGAAAATGGTCTAGGTTGGGCAGTTCCTTTCTAGTCCAGAAAGTGGTTTGATATTTCTGACGGACAGTCATTTTCTAGTTCGGAAAATGGTCCAGATCGAACAATCATTTTGGTAATGAAAATGGTCTGATAGATTGTTGGCATACCATAGACAACGATTCCCCTTATGGCGAGTGTGGGGGAATGGTCTAGGACACTCATTCTTCTTGGTAGTCACTATAAGTAGTGGTCAAGTAGAATGGTTTGCCTCGTTGGGCAGTCATTCTTTCAAAGTTAATAGTTGTGAGAAATTTCAAAGAATGGTCTGTTTTGGAGGTTGGTGCAGGACAATCATTTCCTTAAGAAATGGTCCAGACAATCATTCCCTAGGGCAGACTCATTCTCTCTAGGTTGCACTATGATTAGTGTCGTAGGAATGGCCCAATTAGGTGAATGGTCCAGGTTATGTAATCAGGGACAGTCATTCCCTTGGGCAGACTCATTATCTCCAGGTTTCACTGTGATTAGTGTCGGAGGAATGGCCCAGTTAGGTGAATGGTCCAAGTTCAGAAATTAGGGACAATTATTCTTCTATGCTTGAGAAGAATAGTTCAGATAGCCCATGATTGATGCCTCACTTTCCAAGGGTAGATGATCTTCCATATCTCACATATGTGAGTGGAATAATGGCCCAGATGACTTAGTTTGTATCATGATAGTGTTTATGTAGATTGATATCAGATGATATGATTGTTGTAGAGACTGTATCTCTCTGGACAATAGTTGTATGTTATTGTGGTGGATGTGATCCACTGGTAGTAGTTGTGTGTCACTGGTTAGTAGCAGTGTGCTACTGAGAGTGTTTGTGTACCACTGGACAGTAGTTGTATACTACTATGAATAGAAACAGTTGTGTTCTAATGGATGGCATTGTTCTGATTGCCATGGAGACTATCTAGTTGTATAGTGATGATGGTGCTCATGATTTGATCATGAGATAGCCTGTGTGGTTATGATGATGCTACCGGTTGAATGGTATGTTTTTCCTTTAATACCTCACTAACTAGGAGGGAGTGTTGATATTATGGTAGTCGTGGGAGGTATTAACCTCCATGTGTAACTTTTAACAAGACTAGAATATTCCTGGAAGAAAGAGAAATCCTAAAACATTGGATAATAACCCTAGAAGACAAGTCTGCTCAAGAGAATATTTAATATTGAGTTATTAGCCTCCAGAAAGAGAAGTCAACCTAGTCAAGTGAGATAGAGTAGTATAAATAGAGGGCGCTAGAGCTCATTTGTCACTCACTCACTCACAACTGCATAAGGACAAGAAGTGTGCATGACTGGAGGATAGTTGTAGCTGCAACAGTGGTGACTTGGTCTCTTGGTTATGGTTTTGACTTTCTGCTTGGTATTTGGTTATTCTTGCTTGGTGCACTAGCCTTGGAGAAAGGTGCGCTACCTTTGTTGGTTATTAGATTGCTTCCAAAATTATTTAGTCTGTCAAGGTTAAGGTGCCCAGGGGTGGCCTTTGTGCCTATGGTTGGGTGACAATATTGCTCTATTGTCTATGGTGAAACGAGCACACCTATTTTCCTAACATGCAAAACCAATTGAATATGTTGCAAGTGTTCCGCCCAAGTCTTGTTGTAGATGAGGATGTCATCCAGATACACCACTACAAAAGAATTGGTGAAAGGGTGCAAGATATCATCCATCATCCTCATTAAATTTGTTGTGGCATTTGTCAAACTAAAGGGCATGACCAACCATTCAAACAAACCTTCTTTTGCTTGAAGGAAATATTTCATACATATGTTTTCTATATTGGGACCTTATGGTAGCCAAACTTTATAACAATCTTATTGAAGTATTTGGCCCCCTTGAGCTGATCAAGAAGATCTTCTATTCGGGGAATCGGTTATTGATTCTTGACTGTGATTTTATTTAGGGCTTGGTAATCAATGTAGAGTCGGGTCTTGTCCCTCTTCTGCACCAGTACAATTGGGCTTCCACAAGGTGATGAGTTGGGTCAGATTTGCCCCTTGTGGAGCAGTTCTTGGATCTGACACTTAATCTCCTCATTTTATAACAAAGAGCGGTGATAGACTGGCCCATTGGGTAGCGGTGCAACGGGGGTCAAATCGATGGAATGCTTGACCCAACAGTGCAGAGGTACCCCAGTAGGTGAGGAGAAGATGGCTTTGTATTCTTCCATGACCTTATCCACTTGCTTCTGTTGCATGGAGAGATTGTCTGCGGAGGCCATGGATGTGGCTACAATATTTCGCCCACTCTGAGAGCGATTCATGAAGAAGACAAACTTCTCGGTATGAGAGATGGCCTTCATTTATTACTTGGCAGAGATCAAGGAAATGGAACTAGGTGGGACTACCTCAGGTATCTTGTACAATTTCATGTTCAAAGTAATAATCACACTGCGAGGAATAGACTCATATACAACATGACGTGTCCATAAATAAGGTTAGCCCAAGGGAACATCACAAACTTCAAGGGAAGCAACATCACACAATACCTCATCTTTAAAGGGTTTGATGTTGTATGACAGGAGACATTGTTGGTTGACGCTAAGATCACTTCCTTGGCAGAGCCATCCGATGGTGTAGGGTTGTGGGTGTGGCATTGTAGGTAGGGCTAGTTGCTTGACTACCTCCACTAAGATGAGGTTCTTCTAGCTACCGCTATCAACAATGAAGTGCATCGGAGTGCCTTTCACCCACATCTGTGAAGGAAAGAGGTGCTTGCCTTCCTCTGGCTCATCGGGTTCATCGGGTTGGATCGTAGTGGTAGCAACGACGACACTGGGTTCCACGTCAATGATCCATATCCCCTTTTCTGGTTCTGAATCAGAATCATAACCCACATCTAATTTAGAGGCTTTCACCTCATCCACCGATGACTGCTTTGAGCGACAATCAGTAGTGTTATGTTGGGAGCTCTTATGGAAGTTGCACCACTTCTTGGTATCTTTCTTCGTCTTTCCATTGTTCTTCTTTTCTTGCGGCTTAGAATGGTTGTTCTGAGGCTTTCCATATTTCCTCTATCATTTGTTCTGCGGGTTGGGGTTGCCCTTTCCCCGCTTCTGCTGTGAGGGGTTCATAGACCCAAATTGTCTTGTCTTTTGTTTAAGCTTCTACTCAATTTTTACGTCATATCGATAGGCCGCGCCTAAGGACGAGATGTCTAAAAAATCCATTTTTTCCTAGATGTATCTATGCAGATTATCGCGATACTTGAGCAGCAGATGTCGCTCAGAATCTTTGATACCCATCTTGGTGCGCAATGTATGGAAGATTTTTGTGAACTCTGGCACTGCTTTGTCCCTTTCCTGTCGCAGTATGGTCCATTTTGTATACAAGTCATCATAACTTCCAACCGAGTAGTAAATTTCCTTAATAGCATCCTTGAAGGACTCCCAGGTGAGTGCGACTGTAAATAATGAGGGTTCATTTGTTTCCTTTTGCTCACAGAAATCATCCCACCAATATTTGACATGGGGAATAACTTTGAGGAGCTCAAAAGTAATATTTTCTCTATTCGAAAAGTTATGGATAGAAAAATACCCTTCTAGCAGATTCAACCATTTTCCTTCAGCATCTGCATCTATCTAACATTCAAATATAGGAATATAAAATTTGATATATACCTTGTAGGGTGCGTCGCCTTTTGGTAGTCGTCGAAGGATTTGCACAAAATTATCCTTCATCTCATTCCTCTGTTGCGTGAGGGCTTCCTAGAGAAATAGTTTGAAAGGATCTCATGTCCCGTTGTCTTTCTTTTCTCTCGCCATGGAAGGTCGCTTGGGCATGCGAGAGATTTTGTCCTCAAGAGAAACAAGCTCGAGACCCAACTCTTTGTACCCTAACCTCGTTGGGGACATGCACTAAGAATGACAAGGAGTAGACCGCTTTGATACCACTGATCTAGATTTTATGAGTAGAACGAAATGAACACATATTATTATTATTATTCACACAGAGACACAAGGAACAATAACATAGATACAATAAAACTGGCTTCTATTCAATAAGGAAATATGCTTAAACTGTAAAATGCAGACTGTAAACAAGCTTGCTAGAATGGTGGCGGCTTATCTCTGAGAAGAGATGTGATGGTTGTGCTCATTCAAAAGAAGATGATTACAATGACGCTATGAAAGCCTTTTTTACAATAAACATGAATTCCAAAACCCCAGACATCCAAAAACTTAACCCTAGGAGATGAAGCGCCAAAAGTCATGTGGGCCCCGTTGGGGTAAGTTAGTACATCAACTTCCCAGGGTTGTAACTTTTGCATAGATATCAGTTTTAGGCACACGATAACTTGTTGGAAAGGTATATCCAAGGACTACACATTATGCCATAAAAACTTGACTATGTTCACAATTTGACTATGGCGAGCTCTAAAAACGTTGTTTAGGGCCTCAAAACGGCCCTGAAAGTTCAAGGTCCGAAAACTAGGAAAAAACTGCCAAACTGAAAAATTGCCAAGATGAGCCAATTGGAATAGGTGGGTGGCCACCGATATCCACCTGGATCAACGTGCAAGTAAATCTTCCACCACTATGTTTCGAGAGGTGGATTTGGGTAGCAATAAGGAATAGAGGATTGGTCAAATCATGAGGAGTACAAATCACTAGATAGATGGTAGAGCTATGAATATGACAAATGGCGACATATGGCGAAATATTAGAGGTTGGGACATGACAGATGGTAGTTTTTAATAGGCTCTGGACAAACGACGAAGATTAGGATGGGAATTCCTCCTTAAAAAAAAGCCTTCGGCGTAAAATTTCGGTCTTTAAGTCTCAATGCACATATTTTAGTGGTGTAGTTTTTTAAGTCATATTACTTTTGTATGAAAGTAATAAAACAAAAAAAATGCATATTTTATCTAGTTTAGAAATTTGTGTTTCAAATATAAATTATTTATGAGAAAATGGGAGGTATAAGGGTGAATATGTGAAGTTGTAGGTGAGTAATATTTTGGTACTCGTTTAAAATATGTGAAGGTTTGAATGCAGAACATATTCATAAGTTTTGAAGGTGTAGATTTTTTATGCCATTTACATAAGTTGGTATGTTTATTCAATATTGTAAGTGAAGCATTTAATAAAGATTGTTCACTTCAAAGGAGGCGTGATCATTGTGTCAAATTTTGAAAGTTTGATAAACTTAAAAAATATTTGTACCTTATAATTAAAGTGTTGATAAGAAATACTCTATCAACTTCTTTTTCCATTGGGGCTATAAGAGGGTCACGACCAAGCATGTATAGCACTCTTTTGCAGTATGTTCAATGTCTCTTATGCATGATACTCTTTATTTTCTTGATTGTGTGGACTTGATAAACAACTCATCATGTATGAATTGGTAAACTTATTCAGTGATTCAGACAAATTGGATGGACCCATAAACTATAAGGCTTGCAGTCATCACATGAAAAACAAATTAATTTATAACGAGTTGTGGAAAGATGTGTGTAATGGAGGTAAAGCTCCAATCAAGCCTGTTGATGCTAGAGAATTGGTAAAATGGAATTAAAAGATGAAAATGCACTTGCACTTTTGAGATCCTTTGTAAATGATGAAATGTTTGTACACATTGAAAATGCCACTCATGTCTCGAATGCATGGCAATTATTTAAGAAAATGTTTAGCACTTAACTTGAATCAAAACCGGTTGATCTTCATATAAAGCTCATAAATCAAAGATTGGCTTAAGGGGGAGATGTTTTACAGTACGTCTCTTGTTTAAAAAATATCAGATTAAAATTAGTAACATGTGGATTCAACAATGTAGAAGAAAGTATTATCACTTCTATCTTGATCAGTGGTTTTTCATCCTCTTTTTTTTTTTTAATTGGAACTAAAGCGCACACGCTCCCACACACATAATGGGATACGTCGAAGTCAAACAACAAAATCAAAAAGTTTTTACAAAATTTGGCTCGAAGCCTATAGTTTCCCCTATTGGTATTATATTGAAAAACATAGACAACTCCCTATTATACATCCATGTACTCTGGTTGCATATTACTTTAAAAAATTGTCCAAGCAAAAAACAAATTTATAGAACATCTAGCAATGGCTAGATTCATTATTAGGAACCTCCTACACTACATCATGTGTTGGAGAATTTTCTTCTACATCCATAGGTATTGTATCACGCTCCCCTTGATCTTTAGCTGGGTTCTAGGGCAGGATACCCTCGAGGCCTGATTAATGGAAGTTGATTGAGAATGTTGTGGCATAATCAAATACCTAAGATGCTGACATTTCATTTCCAAAGTGTTAATTCATTGTAGAAGATTTGCAACAGTCTGATCTAGTTCCCCAAGTTTATTCGTGACTTGATGGAGTGCCATGCAATTTCCCTCAATAATTTCTTCATGCCTACGAAGAATACATTTGACATCACTCCAAGAAGATTCCATTATGGAATGGAGAGAGCATCCAAGATTACTAGTCCACAACTTGCAAATAACCCCACTTCTAGTGAAACAAAGGGTGGGAGAGCCATCAAAACAACCAAACAACCTACCAGCAAGCCCACTTTCTGAACTGATTTTAGAGGCAAGGAAACAACAACCAAAACTACCATACCACAACCCACTATCAATCCCATTCCCAAAAGTGACAATAACAAGGGGACGGCGAGAATTTTCAAAAGTAAACTTTGAATGACAGAAATTTGCAACCTGAAATAAATTGGAGAGAGAAATGACAACTTGGTGACTGGGGGGGGGCTGGTGAGAAGCCCAATCAAGTCCATCATTGAAATACAATCTCCAATATTAACTGAGTTCCAATCACGAACGTCCACAAGCAACCCATAGTCGAACCACTAGACACCATACCAACCTTTTATTGGAATATATTATATTCCTTGGAAGTTAATAATGTCATTGTACTATGTTGAAAGCTGTCCACAATCTTATGCAAAAGAGTATCAAATACCCCATATTTATTATGGATTAGTTTATTCTTGGTAGGAATATTATATAAAGAGGTGATAAAAAGGAGAATTATATTATCCCACATGCGATATGTGAGAGTAATTCCTCCATATCTCTTGGTATATAATAATGCCAAGAGTGTCTCTTGAGGTATAACATATGATCATCATATTATGCTCTCAAGAATTCTTCTATATTTTTATGGGGTAATTGTGGAGTTGCTCTCTTGTAATATTGAAGGAGATTTCTAGAGATAATAGAAGACAACCTTCCTGTGGGCGTAACCCAATTGAGTGAACCATGTATGTATGGTGTATTTTTTTTCCTTTTCCTTATTATGTTTGATATGTTGTTGGATTCATAAATAGGAGGTTAGTTTAGTTATTTTTATATACCTGTGATTTCTCACATGGTATCAGAGTTTGGTGGCTATGATCTACCACCTTCTATATTTTTATCCAACGTGATTATCTTCATATTTTATTTTGGGCACTGTTATTTTTTGTAGATTTGCCATCAAATCTAGTAGCCATTGAGCTTCTCTTTAGACCTGGGCATGATTCTATATGTTTGAGTTTTTTTAAAAACCCTAACCCTTATTTTGTAGATTTTTTGCAGGTTTCTTGATTGTTTTTCTATTGATCTATATGAAAATTTGATTCTCCTCGAGGAGATTTATCTCTCGGTTATTCAGATCTTTTTTTTTTTTTGCAAGAAAAATTGAGATCACGACTTTTGAGATCCAATTCTGAAACTTTTGGTGCAGAATCGAAAGAAAAAACTTACAGATCTGAGTTCCTCGTGAAAAAATACCTGGTTCAAAAAAAATTGTCTGATTTCGTGTCCGAAAAGTGAAGATATCGTTGATTTAAAATCGACTATTTTTTCAGAAATTTTTTTGTACGGAGGAAAATATTGCAGAGCTGGTATCTTTTGATAGAATATCCATATTTCTATTCCGCTTACATTGATGGATGCAGAATGAGCATGTCATTTCCAGAAACAGGTTATAATAGAAATGCTAAGCCATATTGATTGTGTTGCGATCATTTCAAATTTTTGGCTCAAAACCCTTGATTGACTTTAAATAATAATAAAAAAATTGGTTAGATCTTTTCAATTTACTCATTTTTTCCCTAGCTTGTCTATTATTTGCATTGGGGTTTATCTCTTGTTAATTTTTTCATCATAATGGCTTCAGAAGTAGTTTATGTTCCTAAACTTGTTGGTTCTAACTATCTTGCATGGAAGAGAAAAATGATTGATGTTCTCAAGAGCAAGAATCTCTAGAGGTTGGTTAATGGTGAACACAATAAGCCCACTGATTAAAGATATGGTTATTTGTGAAGAAATATGTGATCAAGCAAGAGGGCTCATTAGACAAACAATATCATATAGTCTTAAGGTAAGTATTGAGGCAGAAGACAACTCGATTGAGGTATGGAAAATTCTTGCTTCTCTATTTGATAAATCTGATGATGTATCTGCTTATTACCTAGAAAAGAAAATTCATGAGCTAGATCCTACTAATTTTGATAGGATAGAACTCTATATTTCTAAACTGAAAACCTTAAATGAAAAATTAAACAATTGTGGTAAAGATTATAAGAAGACTGATACTACATTAATCATTTTTGTAGAACATAAATTGTCATCTTATTTTGACATGTTCATCCAAAATAGGAATAGAGCTATTAAAATGTCTAAAGGTACCATAAAACCTACTTTTGATGAATTTTGTAAAGGGTTGATAAATGAGCGAGAAAGGTTGATTGCTTTAGGTCAATTAACTTCTCATAAATCTCCAATGACACATAATAATAAGAATCCTAAGAAAAGTTTTCAGCCTAATACTAAAGCTTCTTGTTCACACTCTTCGACTAATAATTATGGTAATGCTTCTAATGTTACGCATGAATTTAGTAAGAAGAAGAAAGTATATGATCCTTGTAAGTATTGTAGTAAAACTAATCATCCTGAAAAGAGTTGTTACAAAGGAAAACACTTAAATGCCAAGGCTAAAAAGCAAGCTTCTAATGAACAACAAGTAGTTTTATGTGCATCTTTTGTTCATTCTAATAATTCTTCTAATGTGGAATGGATAATGGATTCTAGTGCATCTAAACATATGACAGGAAATGCTTTTTTGTTTATATATTATGACAATAATAAGCACTCATCTCATAAAGTGTTTATTGGTGATGGTAAACAACTTGACGTAATTAGTTTTGGTAATGTTTACGTTACTAATGGTCAATTAGAAGATGTTTTTCATGTTCAAAAATGCCCATCAACTTGCTTTCTATTTATCGTGCATGTCAGAAAGGATATAAATTTGAAGCCTGGATGGATAAATATGTTCTTAAAGATATCAACCAAAATTTCAAAGTAGTTTCTTTAGGTCTTGTTGATCATGACATTGCTTTATATAAGTTTGTTGGTTTTAATTCAACTAAAAGACAACCATTTTATTCCTATGTAGCTCATGTTGATGAATTAAGCCAATTGTGGCATACATGATTAGGTCACTTGAATTATGGTAAAATGTAAATGTTATCTAAAATGGTACATGGCTTACCTAATATTTCGTCTACTAAAGGTGTTTGTGAAGGTTGTGTGCTTGGTAAACATCATAGAGAAATGTTTGAAAAAGGTAAAGCTTGGCGTGCTAAAGAACCCTTGCAATTAATTCATAGTGATATTTGTGGTCCTCTTGAAACTCCTTCTCTATCTCATGCGGTTTATTTTCTTACTTTTATTGATGACTTTAGTAGAAAATCATGGGTTTATTTTTTGAAACATAAAAGTGAAACCTTTGCTAAATTTCAAGAAATTAAATCCTTTGCTGAAAAAGAATCTGGTAAAAGTATTAAAACTTTGAGATCAGATAATGGGGGGGAATTCATTAAGAAAGAATTTGAAGCATATTTTTCTAAGCATGGAATTCAACATCAAAATATTGTTCCTTATATGCCTCAACAAAATGGGGTTGTTGAAAGAAAAAATAGGATTTTGGTTGAAATGGCTAGATGTATGCTATATTCTAAAGAATTACATAAAAAAATCGGGTTGAAGCCATTTGTTGTGCTAAATTTATTTTAAACAGAGTTCCTACAAAAGAAGTCATGCATGTTACCTCTGAGGAAAAATGGAATGGAAGAAAACCCGATATAAGTAACTTTAAGATAATTGGCAGTGAATTGTGAGCTCATATTCCTAATGAAAAACAGAAAATGTGAGAACCCAAGTATCATAAATGTATTTTCATTGGTTATGTTGAGGATTCGAAAGCTTATAGGTTGTTTGACCCTTCTACCCAAAGTGTCATTATCCGACGAGAATTTCACTTCAATGAAATCTCTCCACCACCTAAGTCTGTTGAACCTCATGTTACATTGAATGTGCCATTGTCTCATGTTACACTTATATATGTCAGCTCTTCTTTCAGCTCGGTGCCTATTGTTGATTTGAGTTGACCCTCTTCAGGTATTCCACCTGAATGTCCCAAAGTGCCTGGAGTAACTTATGTTGCTTCTCATCTTCCTGTTTGGGCCCAGAATACTCTTGAATTCGCAGGTAGTGAGATCGGTAATCCTTCTGATACTCGTAGAACTAGATCTAACTTTGCTCTTATGACCAAAGTATTAGCCACATATGATCCTACTACTTATGCTCAGGCTAAGGGTCACCCTCATTGGGAACAAGCTATCAATGTTGAGTATGAATCTCTAATAAAGAACGAGGCATGGACTCTTGTTCCCCTTCCTCTGGGAAATAACTCAATTTGTTGTAAATGGGTATATAAAACAAAGTTTACTGCAAAAGGTCATATTTAAAAATATAAAGCAAGGTTAGTTGCAAAAGGTTTTAATCAACAAGAAGGTATTGATTATAATGAAACTTTTTTACATGTTGCTAAAATGAATACAATAAGAACCATTTTATCTCTTGCTGCATATGGGAAATACGCAAAATGGATGTTAAAACTGCTTTTTTGAATGGTGATCTTAATGAAGATCACCATTACTGTTAAACTGCTTTGTTACTGCTAAAAATTCCAATTTAGTATGAAAATTACACAAGTCTTTGCATGGTCTCAAGCAGGCACCAAAGGCTTAGTATGATAAAATTGATGCATATTTCTTGAAGAATGGTTTCAAGCAGTGTATATCTGATCCAAATCTGTATGTCAAGGAATTTGGTGGTCATGTCCTCATTATTGTCTTATATGTGGATGATCTTATTATCATCGACATCCAACTTGTATTAATTCAAAATATGAAAAGTGATCTTCAAGAGCAGTTTGAGATGACAGATCTTGACATCTTGTATTATTTCTTGGGTCTTCAAATCTGGCATATGGCCAATGGTATTTTTCTCTCTCAATCGAAGTATGCAACATATTTATTGACTCATTTCCATATGAGTGATTGTAAGCCCTCTCCCGCACCATTTCAGTCTAGTGTTAAGTTAACTGTGGAATGTACTACTCCTCTTGTTGATGCTACATTGTACCTTCATCTTGTGGGGAGTTTGATATATTTGACACACAACATGCTCGATATATGTTTTACTGTCAGTTTGGTTTCTAGGTTCATGTAGCAGCCTCATGAAAGTCATTGGCAGGCAACTAAGAGAATTTTGTGATGCTTAAAAGGGACAGTGAATTGTGGTGTATTTTATTCGATCAGTGCTACAGTTTCACTTCTTAGTTATATAGATTCTGATTGGGCAGGTGACAGTTCAGATAGACAGTCTACTGCAGGTTATCTATTTCAAATTGGTTCGGGTCCAATTTCTTGGTCTAGTAAGAAGGTGAAGATTCTTGCACTATCTTCTTGTGAAGCAGAGTATAAAGCAACCAAAGAAGTAGCTAAAGAAGTTGTATGGTTACTCCATGTTCTTACATAGCTTGGACTGATTCAAAAATCCGCCACAGAGTTGAGATGTGACAATCAAGGTGCAATACAACTTGCTTATAATCTGGTATATCACTCCAAGACAAAACATCTTGATCTTGATGCACATTATATTCGAGATCTAGTTGCAAATGGTACTATCTCTCTCGCATATTGTCATACTGAGCAATAAGCAGTTGATATCTTCACCAAATCCATGACAGAGGCAAAGTTTGTACATCTTCGCTCTTTGTTGGGGATGAGGGAAGTTGTCATCAAGAGGGGAGAATTAGTAATGAGTCCTTCCTCCATTAGTGTGGGATTTTCTCCCACCCATTATTAAGGGGGAGTGTTGCAATATATTATATTCATTGGAACATAATAATGTCTTTGTATTATGTCGGAAGTTGTGTTGGCTCTTGGGTATGGAAGTAAGTGAATATTAAGGCAGAAAAGACGGAATGTGAACTGTGCGTAAGACACAGTGACTGATACTGGGTCGAAGTGAGCAGAAAATACAGTGTGAAGTAAGAGAAAGAAATTCGTTGGACAAGGAGATCAAGGATGGATTGATCAGCAAGGAAGATGGATCGTGGACAACCCAGCAAGCGGAAAAAGCCACCATTGGATGCTTTGGAGCACTGCACAAGAAGAAAGGAAAGACATGCTGGCGAAACCCTAAAAACGCGGGTCGAGTTGACCTAGGGTTTTAGACACCTAGGGTTTTGGTATCTAGGGTTTTGATACTTAGGTTTCAACCTAAGGATGTCTGAGAGTTATTGTAATGTATAAATAAAGGTCTAAAGGACCTGGGATGGTTGGTGCTAAGTTGGTTGAAAGTTCATTTTTATTGTGAGATTGAGTGATTACTACTGTGTGAGAGAGAAGTGTTGGTGCGAGGGCCTTCTGTATTATAAGATCTTCAGCTGGGTGCAAAGATCAACCCTGCAACTGGGTGCATAGGGAGGGGAGAGAGAAAGAGAGAGAGAAGATCTACTAGCTAAGAGCGCAGATAAGAACTGTATGCTTCCATCTTAATATATTATAAATCACAGTTCTGTGGACGTAGCCCTAGGGAGAGGGTGAACCACGTACATCTTTGTGTTGTGTGTGATTGATGTTGAGTTTTCTTGTTTATGGATATATTGTTGTTGTGTTAGATCTGGCAGATAGTTGTACGAAGTAGATCTAAGTTGGCAATTGATATCTAGATGTTGTGATGTTCTTGTATTGGATCCACTTTGTATTCCCTTGGTTGTAGACATTTGTGTCCTGCAACCCCCCATAGCTACTTCGGGTGAGACTGCATCTGCCTCGCAGGTGTTGCCGAAACGGCCAGTAGTTAGGGCTTGTTGGTGCGCTCCTGGAGCTAAACCTTGGATCTGCCCCTGTGCCAACAAATGGTTCTGTTGACGGGACCATAATCTTCTTGAGGGAATGTCAAGGTGGCTTCAATCAAAGACAGAGATTCAGAAGTAGATAGAGGATCAAGAAAAGGACTTCGTTGAAGCCCAGAACAAGAACCCTAATCTTAGTACAAAGGATTGGTTGGGAAGATATATCTTTACTGATATACATGAGATTTTCTTTGTAGGAATTCATCAGGAGTTATACGAGTGGATGGCTAGGTTAGCAGACACTCAATTTGAGATCATATCTAGACCACCTGTGGTTTGGACGTCGGCGCTGATCAAGAAGGTCAAGAGAGTTGATAACATCCTGTCAAGAGCAGTAGATCATTGGTTCGATCGTACCATTGGAGGGTATATCACCGAGTTTGTTGTTGACAGAGTACAGTCATATAGCCAACCTGAGAGGTATTTCTTTAAGGGACCCAGAGGAAAATTTCTACAATTTTTGAAGTTAAAGATCAAGATGATATTGCATGAAAAGAACATCTTGAAGATACAGTAGTTGGTCGAATTGGAAAAGGCTAATATTTAAGAACTCGGACAGTGACAATGACACAGAGGCTGGACATACACGCAGTGGGAGAGCGTTCAGAGAAGTTCCTCTTGCGAACCTATTTAAGCATAACTACGGGGACGAGGGTTTCTACAGTGGAGAAGAGGCATATCTGACAGATGAAGGGCATTCAGAATCCGCTAGGGCAGAGGATGGGAAAGCTGAAGAACCTCGTTGGGAAGAGCCAGAAACCTCAGGAACCCTACCGACTATGGAAGTAAGTACTATTATTCCTCCTGTTGTTTCAACAACATTAAGCAATCAGAGTAACCAGAGTGCTCTGAGCACTGTCACTAGCAGTCCACCACATACTCAGTCAGGAAACCTAGGAAGAGCTATGGCAGACGAGATGAGGTTACCCACCTTTAGAGGAGATGGATCTGAAGATCCTGATCAACATTGGTTTTTATGTGAAGTTGTATGGAGTATTAAGAACATCATCGACGAAGCTGTTAAATGAGCTCAACTCAGTACTACCCTAAGAGATCACCCACTGAGCTGGTACATGAAATTTGTCCAAGGAACTACACCGAAACTGCTGAATGTCATTAAGACTGCGCTAATTGTTGAATTCAAGAAACCTAAGTCAGAGTCGCAGTGCATTACAGAGCTAAAAGAAATCAAGCAAAGAATAGTTGAACCTGTGTGGGAGTTTGATCAGAGATTTAAGACCTTGAAAGGCCATTTGAGTTTCCAAATCCCAAATGAGTAGAACAAGGAATGGTTCATTGTTGCCCTCTTACCGCACATTAGAGTTCCTCTGATGTAGCAGAAGATTGCTTCGCAGGCTGAGGTGTTGGAGATCGCCATGAAGTTAGAATCAACCCCTATGGGAGAATCTAGCTCAGGTATGAGTCAAATCTTGAGTCAACTGACTAGTTTATCTCTACAGGTCGAAGATATGAAGAAAGACAAGGGAAAAGATAAAAGAGAAGATATTTGGTGTATTAGATGTAAATCAGAAGGCCATGACAAGGAACATTGTCCCTTATTTCATGAATACTTGGCCTCTGGAGCTCTCAGCCCTTTGAAGCAAGTTACCCTACCCTGGTGCGAGGTATGTAGAAATCGACATTGCCCTGGTGAATGTTACTATCTGCAAAAATATGTCCAGACACCCACAAATCTGTATTGCACGTTCTATAATTTGGTAGGACACGATGACAGGGATTGTAGGGCTTATGACCTCATGCATGAAAAGTCGAGGGATATATACAAAATTCAAGGCAAGTACGGCAAGAAGGAAGCATTGCGCAGTATAATTCCCCAGGAAGAGGAAACTTCAACCCTCGCGGTGGATTCAGAGGAAGAGGAAGAGGAGGAGGTATGGGTCAAGGTCGAGGACAGATCATTTGTTACAACTACGCATAGCAAGGACACTTAGCAAAGGACTGTCAGAACCCTTGTACCACTTGCAGCTACTGCAGCTCATTCGAACATGTTATCGAAGATTGTCCTGTGATTCTAGCCAAACTTCAGGAGAGACAAGGACCTCAGCAGAACCCGCAAGTGAAACAAATATAAGTTGAACCTCGCGGAGAGGACCCTAGAGTCATTGTTATCACTAGTGGGGGTGTTGTTACAGGAGAAGACAAAGTGACCCAAGGAAAGACTACAGAAGAATCAAGGGTCAGGAAAGCTGCAGAGAAGACACAAGTTTTTGATGCAAAGAAAGAAAAACAAATATTTAAGGAGGCAAGAAAAGAATTCGAGAGAGACCAAGGTTCTTCAATGAAGACATGACCAAAAGTAGGAGAATGTGGAATGCCTCTGCCATTCGACCAGTCTGCTCTGCCAGGAGAAGGAAAAGAGGTAAGTAAGATCATGGAATTCTTATATACTTGTATTAAGTTGATTCAGGATGAAAGCATTGTACAAGAGCTACAAAATTTAATCAGACAGTACAAGCTAGAAAAGATAGATCCCTTGTTGAATAGGGCAGTACACCAAGTCTCTAAAAAGAGAAGGACAAATAAGGAACTACACCCGAATGCTCAAATTGGAGAGTATGATATAGACTATGTAGTCCTCGACTTAGGGTCAGAGGTCAATGTCATGACAAAGCAGACCTGGGCACTGATGGGAAAACTTAAGTTGATCTACTCCCCTATCAGGCTTAGGATGGCTAATCAACAAGTTGTAAGCCCCTTTGGAAGATTGGAACACGTCCCAGTGGACATCGACGGAGTAAGGACATTTGCAGACTTCAAGGTGATTGAGATAGTTGATGATAGTTGTCCTTACCCTGCGATGTTAGGAATTGATTGGGCTTTCAATAATTCCACTGTGGTTGATTTAAAGAAAAGAAGAATGATGTTTGAAGGAGATGGCCTTAGGGTCATTGCACCTTTGGAACCCGATGAAGGTCAGAGATACACAAAACCCATCAAGGAAGAAGACCGCGCATATGAACTAGAAAACATATACAAATTAATAGCCAGACAACATGATTACATTAATCCTACGATAGATGGGAACCTAAGCTGGAGAAGTGACAACACATGTTCATTAGATTCAAAAGAAGCACTGGAGAACTGGAAGAACAAAATGTACGAAGTATCTACAAGGAGATGTGCTAGATTAACTAGAGAAGTTCGTTGGATCGACACAACAGTAAGTAACTTTCCCACCTTTGATGGTCTAAATCATTTAGAAGCTTTCTTGTTGGAATTTGAAGAAATTGTACCAATACAACAAATATTGTTGGCAATGGATGAGGCCCTGAAAGAAACCCCATCAAGATGGTGGGGACACACAAAAACAACATTATAGACTGGATACAATGTCGCACTTTGATGACAGCACAGTTTTCAAAGCAAGTAGAAGGCTGCGAAGTTAGGTACACAGGTCGAAGTTGTCCGAAGGACCATGTGCAACGTTGCGAGGAAGTGTGGAGCAACATTCCTCAAGAGTAGTGGATGCACAAATTCATCAACACACTGGACACAACCCCTATCAACTGGTATATTCAAGCAGAACTGTGCCTCGTCACTACAGATTGGGAAGGTATGACCCAGAACTTTATAATTACCTTTTTGTTTGAAAGCCAATATCCTACAGTGGATCAAGCGTTACAGATCATAAGACATAAAGTATTTGAGGAGGCACTTGGCCTTCCTTTGGAAAAAGAAAAGGATGAATGGACCGCGCCTCTCCAGAAATTGCAACATTGTTACAATATCAATGCCAACGAAGACGATGATACGAGGAAGGTGAACATTGTCGAAACAAAAGGACAAAGAGACATAGAAGGACCAGGAGTTGAACTACCTTTCATTGGACAACCGATCAATATCGAGAAAGTCAATATTGAACAGAGCAAACACCGAAGCTTGCAAATGTTGGAGATTATTGGGATGCTGCCACTATTGACAAGATCACAGAGTTACTACATGAATATCAGGACTTGTTTCCAACCAAGTTCACTAATATGAAGGGCATTAAAGGGCCTATGGGAGAGATGAGGATCCCTTTGAAACCAAATGAAAGGGCAGTTAAATAGAGACCCTACAGATTGAACCCTAAATATAAGGAGAAAGTGAAGATTGAACTTGACAGAATGTTGGAAGAAGGAATCATAGAACCCGTTGAAGAGTTAGAATGGATTAGCCCTATGGCGGTGCAGGATAAAAAGACCGGAGAAATCAGGATCTGTGTAGATCTCTGAAAGCTGAATGATGCCTATTTGCATGACCCATTCCCTACACCATTTACTGACGAAGTGTTAGATAATGTAGGAGGACAAGAGGAATATTCTTTTACAGATGGATTTTCAGGATACCATCAAATCCAGATTGCCAAGGAAGATCTCCATAAGACCACATTTGCAACAGAATGGGGATCCTACTAGTATACAGCGATGTTGTTTGGATTGAAGAATGCCTCAGCCATCTTTTCCAGGGTGGTGGTCGAACCATTCAAGGAGTTTTTACATAAATTTTTGGAAGCATATTTTGATGATTGGATTGTTTTTAGCTTATTGCAAAATCATATTGAATGTTTAAGACTAATGTTGGATAAGTGCAGACAGTGTCAGATTGCCTTGAACCTGAAGAAGTGCATCTTCTTCTCACCATTTGGAGTGTTGTTAAGTCATATTGTGTGTAAACAGGGACTGTTGGTAGACCCATCTAAGATTGCTATTATAATTTATATGCCCCCTCCTACTTCAGTCAAACAGTTGCGTACTGCGCTAGGACACATTGGATACTACAGGAAGTTCATTAAAGGTTATGCACATATCACAATACCCATGGAGAAGCTTTTGAATAAAGACTGTTAGTTTAATTGGACAGAAGAATGCCATCAGAGCTTCGACACACTGAAACAAAAAATGGTTACTGCGCCTATTCTAGTTTTCCCAGATTGGAGCAAGGAATCCCGCGTGCATGTCGATGCATCTTCTATTGCATTAGGAGTTGTGTTAGCACAACATGGATCTGGAGACATTGACCACCCATTGGCCTTTGCTAGCAGGAAGCTATCAACAACTGAAATTAATTACACCACCATTGAGAGAGAAGGATTAGCCATGGTGTATGCGCTACAGAAGTTTCGCCACTACTTGTTGGGAGGACACTTTAAAATGTTTACGGATCACTTCACGTTGAAATACCTAGTCAACAAGCTAGTGTTGGGGGGGATAATATGCAGATGGATTCTGCTATTTCAGGAATATGATTTTGAGATTGTGGTTAAGCCAGGAAGAATGAACAAAGGTCATGACCACTTGTCAAGGTTGGAACATGGAGAAGAGCCTACTAGTTTGGAGGATACACTACCAGATGCACGGTTGTTGGACATTAGAAAGATTGATGATCACTTCACAGAGATAGTCCAGTTCCTGTCAACAGGAATGGCACCGAGTGAATATACAATCACCCAGAAGAAACAACTGGTAGTGCACACTGCAGACTTTTCACTTATAGCTGGACAACTATACAAGATGGGACCTGACGAGATATTGAGGAGGTGTGTTATGGAGACAGAGCGACCGTTAATCCTCGCAGAAGCTCATGAAGGCATCGCAGGAGGACACTAGGCAGGGAAAGAAATAACATAGAAGGTTCTTAGAGCTGGCCTTTGGTGGCCTACCTTACACAGAGATGCTAAGGACTATTACAGAGCTTGCGATGTATGCCAAAGAGTTGGAACCGTCTAGAAGAGATGAAATGCCTTTAGTACCGCAACTGACCCTACAAGCATTTGAGAAATGGGCCATTGATTTCGTGGGACCTATAAACCCACCAAGGAAGCGCACAGGAGTCAGATACATAATCATTGCGATAGATTACTTGACCAGATGGGCCGAAGCAAGAGCAGTTAAGGACTGTAGTGCAACTACAGTCGCACGCTTCATATTTGATGACATCATAACCAGGTTTGGATGCCCGAAGATCCTTATGAGTGATCAAGGCACACATTTCATCAATAAGACCGTTGAAGCCTTGATTGAGGAATTTGCAGTCCATCATCAGAAGAGCACACCCTACCATCCACAAGAAAACAGGACAGTTGAAGCATTCAATAAGATCTTAGAGACAACGCTGACGAAGATTTGTAGTGTGAACATGGATGACTGGGATTTAAGAGTACCAACAGTACTATGGGCCTATAGAACCACTTGCAAGAAGCTAACAATGTAGACCCCCTTCAAGTTGGTTTATGGTCTCGAAGCAGTTGTCCCGATAGTTAGATCTAAGCAGTTGTGTTAGATATAGCAGATAGTTGTGCGAAGTAGATCTAAGTTGGCAATCGATATCTAGATGTTGTGTTGTTCTTGTATTGGATCCACTTTGTATTCCCTTGGTTGTAGACATCTGTTTCCTGCAACCCCCCATAGCTACTTCGGGTGAGACTGCATCTGCCTCGCAGGTGTTGCCGAAAGGGCCAGTAGTTAGGGCTTGTTGGTGCACTCTTGGAGCTGAACCTTGGGTCTGCCCCTGTGCCAACAAGTTGTCCACAATCTTATGTAAACGAGTATAAAACAAATATCTCATATTTATTATGGAATATTTTACTCTTGGTAGGAATATTATATAAAGAGATGATAAAAAGGAGAATTATATTATCCCACGTGCAATATGTGAGAGTAATTCCTCCATATCTCTTGGTATATAATAATGCCAAGAGTGCCTCTTAAGGTATAACATGTGATCATCATCTTGTGCTCT
>ML778729.1:471897-503832 GCA_009831015.1 Picea engelmannii | reverse complement strand
ATTATGGAAAATTTATATTCATAATTTTTAAACGGTTCTCTTCAAAAGGGTATTTTTAGATTTTACTTTTAAGTAAAAATTAAGATAGATACAAGGTGTAGAAAAACACGTGTTTAAAATCTGCAACGTTTTCATCTTGGTCATCTTAAAAAAATTCTAAAAATTCTAATATCCATCCGTTAGATTCAAAATTATAGTCATAATAAAATAGAGTCTCTGTAGATTGTTGCAATATATTTCATTTCTTAAAAACATAAGTTTAATAATAGATACATTGTTGTGGAAAATAATAACTCATTATCATTCCTTTCATGTTTAAGGAACATACTGTTAAACAATTGTCAAATTGACATATCAAATCTTGATAAAAAAAAAATTGAAAAATAGTCATTAGAAATATAACAAAATTATTCACAACTTTTGTTTTTACTGTAAAGTGAAATTCTAAATAAAAAAAATACTTTTGTATGCCGGAAGTTGAAGAACTTGTGAAAATACAGTTTTTTTTGTCATAAAACAAGCAAAAGTGTTACCCACCTTCATGATTTTACCCTCATGCTCGAAAGGATAAGGGAAGAAGCTTTGAAAAGGGAAGTGGTTATCCATAGTGATAAGATCTTTCAAGGAAAGTTAGGGATTTGAACAACAGGTACACTTTTGAAGTTTGCAACAGTACAAATGACATGGAGTGTCATGATTGTTCCTTATCTGACCTCATGAAAGTTGATGATGAACTATAATACCTTTTGACATGACATTCACCATGAATCGAACTTAGCACATAATTTCCCACTTTTTAATATGATTCAAGACTTAGGAAAGTGGCCATTACAAAATGAACATGATGGACTTTACACTCTTGACTCTTTTCTTTTTATGATGGTTTTTTATGAAAAAGACAATACACCCTTTAAACCAACTTATGGCTAGACCCCTTACTGATATTTCAAGTCATTCTTTATTTGATTACTGACCTCATAAACCTTGACACACTAACTATGACTCATCTAGGAATGCCTTGATTTTCCCAAGATCTAGGCATGACTTTGAAAACTTTCGACAAACCTCTAACTCTAGCTATGAAAATCATGGTGCTAATAAAACGCATTGTAATTGATGAAGGTGTTGCAACGTGTGTGATGTCCTTGACCCATTGGAAATCCATTGACTCTTCGAATCTATCCCAATCTATGACTATGTTGACCGCATTTGATGGGCACTCATTTCAACCCCACAAAATTCTTCCCTCTTTTCTAGTCCATTTGGGTGGAAAGACAATGGAGGTTGATGTCGAGGTGGTGGATGCACCCCTTGACTATAATTTACTACTAGGGCGTAATTGGACTTATTCCATGATAGCAGTTGTGTCATCTATTTTATGCACTCTGTGTTTTCCTCATGAAGGGAAAATAGTGACAATTGATCAATTGTCCTGTGTGCACGCTAGTCCTAATGCATCACTTTCACCTTCAGTAATAGTGATTGACAATTATTGGTAGGAAACCGAGGATGTTGGTGTCGAAATGTATTCCTCTCTCATGGGTATCTTTGATTTTGTAGCACCAATCCATCATGGTCATGCCATTTTCAGTAAGTATTCGTCGTCGATGAGGTCTGTTCCTTTCCATACTTCATATTTCAAGGAACAGACCTCATCGACGACGAATACTATTGTTCCTTTCCATACTTCATATTTCAAGGAACAGACCTCATATTTCAAGGATCCAAGTATGGAAAGGTCTGTTCCTTTCCATACTACTGACTTGGATCCTTTCTCCTCATAGAAAAACAAGGAGGATCCTTTTCTAGACCATGTATGGGCCACCCAATCATATTGTTCACGTGATTTCCTCGAAGACACTTTACCTTCAGATGAAGTCATATTAGAGGCCATCTATGATCCTGATAGTCCTTGGGACGACATGCATCATCACTCCTATTTCCTCCTAGAGCTTGTTAGGATCGAACAGGATGACTTTAGATCTACCTTGAGTGAGATGGTCGATCACGCTGTGGTTCGGCTAGATACACATGGTATTTATGCCAAAGGAAACATGGTGAATATTTCTCCTACCATCATGATCAACATCTCTTGAATTCCTGGCAAAATTGAGAACGTATATATCAGTGAAGATTGTTCGCAAATTCAGATCTACACTGATATCTTCAAAGAATTTTGTGATGTATTTTCTTGGTCATACGAAGAGATGCTAGGGATCGACCCCAACATTGTCTAATGCCTTAGAGTTGTTAATCATAGGAAGGCCCCTATTATTAAGGAAAAGGTAGAGAAGCTACTTAACGTTGGTTTCATCTACCCAGTTCCCTTGACTAAATGGGTGTCCAACGCCGTTCCTATGAATATGAAACAAGGAACCATCCGTATATGTATGGATTTTTGAGTCCTGAACAAGGCTTATCCTAAAGATAACTTCCTAACTCCTTTCATTGACTAGATTCTTGATGAGTGCATGGGAAGCGAAGTTTTTTCTTTTATGGATGTATTTTCATGGTATAATCAAATTCAAATCAAACCCAAGGATCAACATAAGATGGAGTTTATTTTTCCTTGGAGTACTTTTGCATACTAGAAAATGCCTTTCGACCTTAAAAACATCGGAGCAACCTTCCAACGCGCGATGACCTTTTCTTTTCATGATCTCAAGCATATTGTCGAAGCTTACCTAAATGATCTTGTTGCTCACTCTTTCAAGAGAGTGGATCACTCCACTCACCTTCGATTAGTATTTTAGAGATGACATTACTATTGCATTCAGTTGAACCCTCACAAGTGCATGTTCTATGTTAGGTCTATCCGTATTTTAGGATTCTTAGTATCTGAGCATGGGATCATGGTATATCCTGTGAAGGTTGAGGAAATATTTCGATTGCATCCCCTGTGCAACATTCGACAACTTCAAGGTTTACATGGGAAGGATAATTTCTTCCGTCAGTTCATAGTGAACCGTGCCAATTTAATTAAGGGTTTCATGCGTATTTTGAATAAAGATACTTAGTTTTTATGGGATGAGCGAGCCCAAGAATCTTTCGATGCTCTTAAGAAATCCTTGGTATCGACGCCTCTGCTGAAACCTCCAGAATTTAGTAGAGACTATTTTCTTTATATCACCACGTCTGAAGGGAAGGTTGGTATGGCTCTAGTTCAGGAGGAAGATGAGATCTATGAGCACATTTTCTACTATTTCATTCGAAACTTGGTCTGTCCTGAACTTAAATACTCTCATGTACAGAAACTAGCCTTGGTCAGCGTACATGCAGTTCAAATATTACAGCATTATATATTACTTTGCAAAACTATTGTCGTCGTAGATATCAATCCATTTCAATACGTCCTCACTAGGCGTATCATAGGGGATAAATGCAATAATTGGATTGTTATTTTGCAAGAATTTGATCTTGATTTTGCTTCGGTGAATTCTAAGAAATCACTTGTTTTTTCTGAGTTGATATCAGACTTCCCTCGACTAGATGAGAACATTGTTCATGATGATTCGTTCGCAGATGAACATGTCTTCCTTATATCGTCTTTGGACCCCTAGTATGGAGACATTCTAATTTATCTCCAAACCTTTAAGTTATCCCAGCATTTGTCGAGAGACGATCGATGACATATACATGATCAGACTAAAAATTACCTTATCATCGACGACACTTTGTATCGTCGAGGCATAGATAATATTTTTCGTCATTGCTTGAATCGTGAGGAAGTTGAGTCTGTTCTCAATGAATTTCATAGTGGGGCATGTGGTGGTCATTTATCTGGGCTTGCGACAACCCAAAAAATATTGGGAGCCGGTTATTTTTGGCCATCAATTTTTAAATATTGTGTTGAAGCGGTCAATAAGTGTCACCCTTGCCAGGTGTTCGCTCGAAAAAAGTTCTCACACCCAACCCCTCTTCACCCAGTCATCATCGTCGGTCCCTTCACCAAGTGGGGGGTAGATTTTATGGACTATAAACCAGCTTCGACTGGGGGGGATCAACATATCATTGTGGCCATGGATTACTTCACTAAATGGGAAAAATCCATTCCTATCATTAAATATGATGGTAAGACTGTAGCATTCTTCGTATTCAACCAAATTATAGCCCAGTTTGGAATCCCAAAAGATATTTTCATTGATCATGGCTGTCACTTTCAAAATGAAATGATGAAGGAGTTAGAATCAAAACTAGGGTTTAATCATGATTATTCTTCCCCTTATTATCCTCGGGAAAATGGAAACTAGAGGCAGTGAATAAATATATCAAGACCATCTTGCAAAAAACTGTCAGCCAAAGTAAATCTGACTGGCATAAGATGCTTTACCCTGCGATTTGGGCATATCGAACCTCAGTAAAGACTTCCACCATTTTTTCTCATTTTTAGTTAATACATGGCGTGGAGTTGATTCTTTCGATTGAATGTGAAATCCCTTCACTCAAACTAGCAATTGAGCTCCTACCTGACACATACGATCTTGAAGAACGCCTTGTACACCTAGAAGATCTCGATGAGAAGCGTCGATATGCCTCTAAGACTATCAAATCAAATAAACAACATGTTAAGGTTCAGTATGATAAGTCTGTTTTTCCTCTGTAGTACATTGAGGGTGACTTGGTTCTCTTGTATGACCAAGATAAAGAACCGCTGGGGGAAGGCAAGTTCAACCCCATGTGGCACGGTCCTTATATCGTGCGACGTGTCTTAGATAAAGGATCCTATGAATTGGAATACTATGGAGGGAATATGTTGGATGAGCCTAGAAATGGGCTCTACCTTAAAAGGTATTACGCTTGAGCCCTCAAGCTTAGGTGTGAAGTTTTGTATACTAGTGTATCTTAGTGTCTATATATCTTTCCTTTGTGTCATTGGCTTTCTTATTGAGTTTTCCCTTGGTTGGCATAGGTCAACGGATTCTTCAGCTTACTTAGGATTCACGGACTGTTCCATTCGTCATACACGAAACATGGCTTCCGCCGCTTGGGTCATTTACTCAACCGAGGGCCAACTGTTGTCTTCAGGTGGCGTTCATCTAGAGCCATCAATGAATAATGTGGTTGATTATAGCATTGTTATATAACTATTATGTGATTCCATTTCACATAGTGTTTGGTCATTAGAGGGTCTCATGGACTCCCAGTTGGTCGTATGTCAGTTAAACGACAATTACCATGTGCGAGACCCTACTCTACTCCGACGATTCCTATGGGTATGACTTTTGGAACAATACTTTGATATTCTTACTTATAATCACATACCTAGAAGTTCTAACCATGTATCTTATGCATATACTAATTATGTTTTAGATTGACATTTGTCACATAACTAAGAAAATAAAACACATTCATGCATCTACACATTGTAACATATATAAGAAAAGTTGAAGACCAAATTTTTTATATATATTTCATCTTTTCAAAAATATGGTATCATAGTACAAAATGGGGCTCACACCCTCAAAATACATATATGGTCAGTATATAATATGACCACGACATATACGGTTGTGGTGTCGTATGTGTATCATGATAGCACACTACAACGTTTGCGAGACGCCAGAAGATTCGCACCCACTCATGGAATACACCCACCACTTGTCGATGCAGATCCTCCACTTGAACCATAGGAATCATGTGCGTCAATCAAGACAGGTTCCCATGCACATTCTACATCACTCTCTCTGCATATCCTCTCGTATTCTCATCTACCTGACTCCTCCGTTAATGTCATGGGAATCCGTTTGGTCATCGTGGACCTACTTATGCGTGACAAAACAATTGTTAATACTTGATACCATACAAAAATATTTGTGTTTTTTTATTCTTTTTGAAAAACACAAAAAAAATGAAATATATAAAAACATTTCTTACCAATATCACCGTAGGCAGAATCTGGTGGAAAAGGCATATCTGGATTCCCTCTGTAATCGATCCTAGCATAGGAGTAGTCGTCAATGGTTATGACCCATCGATGCCACCAGAAAAAGAACTCATCATTGTAGGGGGTTGGCACCCTACCACATCCTAGCCGCCTCATCATGTCGGTCCACCATGACATGGCAGGATTGTGCGGTCCATGTGGAATAATATCTACTCTAGGGCTCAAGCCTAGAATCTTCTCAAAGAAAAAGCTACACATAATGGATGCAAATCTGAAATTTCTCTTTTTCCCTTGTTTGCAATCCGTCAGCTAGTTCTTCATGTTAGCTAGCAATGAGGTACACCAGTCATAAATAGTGGGTCATAAACACTCCACCGTATAGAACATGAGTGGCCTTGATTCTTGGTGCAATGAGGTTGACCCCAAAATCCATGTAAGTACAAGTATGATTATATTTAAGCTCAGGTTCTCGTTCACCCTGATTGGGAGTTGGATCCCTACTTTATCTGTGGATGCAACACAGTTGGTGGCAATGTACTCCTCCATGGTCATACCACCTCTATCCCCTCGAGCCTTGAGATTCACTACCTCACCCCGACGAGACAATTCTGTGATAAAATATATATCGTCCACTTCAATCCTCAATGGTTTCCCATCAAGGTTGAAGGCCTCTGTCTTCGGATCCCAGTAGTTTACGAGCATCTGAAGTAACCTCACTTGAGCCCTCATTCCTTTGAGATCCCAAAATTTAAAAAGGCCACATATTTTTAAATATTTTTGGGCCCTGCATCCCTTTCCACTGCTGCATCTATCTCTTCATGCTCCCTCTCCCTCCATTCAATCACCATCCTGCAAAGGAAAATTCATTTTTTGAGTTAAATCCTTTTAAAAAATTGTTCACGGACTTGTACGTGCGATAACATGCTAATAGTCGAGTATAGGGCTGCATATACACGAGCAGGATTTGTTTTTCCCACGTACATGGAGGCATGTATGCGACCCAATGAACTATCACCCGTGTACACCCTAGTTTACATGTTGTGCCCTCTAAAATTCAAAAAATGAGGACTAAATTTGAAATTCAAACCATTGAAAGTGAAGAAGAGGGGATGGGCACTTACTTGGTCCAGATAGTTGCTAATTTTGTTGATCATAGCTTTTGCAATCGACACTTTAAGATCGTGGGAAAAATGGCCTAAAATGCACTATGTGGGTGAAAAACTGAAATGGTATAGTAAAATGGTCTATTTTTACTATTAGTAGAAATTTTTTACCCACTTCATATAGTTTTTGCTAATATTTTGACCTTATGGACTAATAGTACAGTGGAAAGAGTTGGTTTTGGTGGTTTTTCCAAGATTTGTTGTGGTTTCTAGCGTTATACCGCCCATTCATGCCTTCGGAAGGTATTTTCTTTCACCAACATATAGGATAAGTTTTCACTCTATTTTTCATTCTTGAATCGTCTTATTACCGTGATTCATATGCCTTAGGTACGAACCCATTTTTTTAGTGACACAGAACCTTCTTACTACTACTAGAAGTGTTGTTATTAAGTGGTAGAGGCTTACCAAACATGGGTTCCCTAGTTATAACCTTTGTTCCATTTGGTGCCCATGCAGAAGTTATTCCATAGGACTAGGAGTTCCTTATAGTTCTGATACGAATTTACGTTCGAACCTCATATTCTTACTCACAAGAATTCTATCTGTTACCTATGGGACTCCCCCTGAGTCTTGGTTAAGCTCTTTTTCAACTCTCTAAAAAGTGAAAATATTGTTGAGTGAACTTTTCTCTTTCACACTCGTTAAATGGATTTGAAAGGAAATATATTTGGTGTAAGTTTAACCCTTTTTTGGACCAAGTAGACTACTTACGAAAAATCAATACTCTAGTCAACATTGGCTAGAAGAGTTCTCTTGGGTAATATTTTACACTTTTCGGGCCTAGGGGACTAAATCTATGAAAAATGACATTCTTTGGAGTTAAGTTGTAATCGCATTCCATCATCATGCTTTCAGTATTGATCCTATTTCCGTTTCCCTCTTTCTCATTCCAAACCTCTTACCTCATCAATTTGCATCACTAGTCAAGCAGAGCCTTTTTTATATCATTTGTAGCTTAACACCCTGTACCCTAAGAGGAAACATCTACTTGAGTGTACATGCCCTACATGCACTTCCTTGAATTGAGCATAGGTATGTTCCACTATTTGGAGCTATTTTCTTACCCGCAAGACTCATTTCCTCTCTTGTATCATAACATTTCTTTGCCTATGAAAAAAAAAAAAAAGACGGGCGGGAAAAAAATATTATCTCATATCGAAAGCAGTCGTGTCACCTTTGAATAGAGCACAAAATTTTGAGTCCAATGTCATCCAAATTTTGGGTTTAGCATGACCTTAGGAAGCTGATATCGTTACTTAGAGTTTACTCCTCTGAGTTATTATTCTTCCAGTCCCTATGGAGAGTTCATTAATGCCTCCTACATCATGGATTTTTATCATCAGGTCAATGTTGCCTAAGTTATTGATATGCCTCATGCTCGTGTTCGAAGGAAGTCTATAAGCCTTTGTTTTTTAATTTTTGAGCTATTATTAGGTTTCTTTTCAATTTACTAGATAACCATAGCATAGGTAGGATCACTAAGAGAAACACAATCACAAGATACACAACATTTATCCTGGGAAACCCTCATGGGGGAGAAAACCCAACAAAACTTCCTTAATATAGATAGTCAATACAATGCCAAGACAATAAACCAAAACACTAGAGAATATCCAACACTGAGCAATGTGCCTCTCTCTTCTTTCTTCTCCCAACTGTAGCTCTCCAAACTTGCACACTTTATGCGTGAATGAGTGAGTGAGAAAATGAGGCGCTAGCCTCCTTTATTTATACTAGTTAGTAGGTGTTGGAAAGGTGTCTCTTCATTGGGCAGGGCCGACTTCTCTTATTGATGGTTTAAACCACTTTAATTAGGCCCGAGGGACGACTTATTAATTATCATAATATAGTTAGGGTTTGACCAATCCACAAAAGGGGATTTAGTCAATTACAATTCCCGACATGATCAATCCACAAAAGGGGATTGATCTAATTAATAATGACTCAATAATAAATAGAATACTCTTTGCAGTTACAATATTTCAACACTCCCCCTTAACAAGAAGGGTATTCCAAAACATCATCAGGAGAGAGAGAGGGAAACAACATCAACATTATCTGGAACACCAACTAGCATATCTATAAATCATCGAAAGTTTTTTCTCATCATCAATATCATCATCCAAAACAAGGAGTTGGAGTGGCATCATCATCATCTGCATCAACATTGATTAGTATAACACTAATACATCATCATCGTCATCAATAACAACACGAGGTTGATACAACATCAACAACAACAACATCACAACATGAAGGATGGAGCATCATCAACATCAACACTAAGATGGAACTCTCCAGCATGAAGCTGGCATCTCATTAACATCAGCATGAAGCTGGAAATCTTCAGCACAAGGCTGGCAACACATCAACATCAACATGAATCTGGAAATCTTCAGCACAAGGTTGGCATCACATAGACATCAACACAAAGATGGAAATCTTCAGCACAAGGCTGCCATCACATCAACATCAACACAAAGTTGGAAATATTCAGCACAATGTTGGCATCACATCAACATAAACAAGAATATAGAAATATTCAGCACAAGGTTGGCATCACATCAACATCAGCTCGAAGCTGGAAATATTAAGCACAAGGTTGGCATCACATCAACATCAGCAAGAAGATGGAAATCTTCAGCACAAGGTTGGAATCAACACCACTCCCCCTTTCGAGGGAGGTCCTTTCGGACTATACCAAGCTTGTCTCGAAAGTCCTCAAATTTTACATGAGACAGAGGCTTGGTCAACACATTTGCAACCTTCTCATCCATGCAAACTTAATGGAGATTTAAATCTCCCCTCTGCATCATATCATGAATTAAGTGATACTGGATCTCTGTGTGCTTCGACTCATCATGGAACACATCATCTTTATACAAATCTAGTTTATCACATAGGATCATGGTGGCTTCCATCTCTAGATCAAATAGATCTGTCAACAACATCTGAAGTCATATGGCTTCGCAACTGGTAGAACATGCTTCAATATAGTTTGCTTATGTCGTGCTAATAGCAATATTGGATTTCTTCCTACTCTGCCATGAAGTCATGGCTGACCCCATGCTGAAACGACATCCCGAGGTGCTCTTTTTATCAGAGACACTTCCATCCCAATCTGAATCGGTATAACCACTCAGTATGAAGTCATGATCTCTAGTATAACATAGACCAAAATCCAACGTACCCTTAATTTATCTCATCACATGTTTTGCATCATCAAGATGAACACGTCTCGGTTCTACTAGATACTAACACAAGGAAAAACATATATCTTGCTTGGTATTCTTCAGATACATCACCAAACCAATAATTTGTCTGTACAGAGTAGCATCAACCAATTATGACGAGGTATCTACCATGAGCTTCAACTTATTTTCCATGGGTGTGTACATGGATTTACATTTCAACATGTCAAACCTCTTCATTATTTCAACTGCATACTTCCCTTGGTTAAGGAAGATCTTCTCTGGGCTCTGCCAAACTTCAAGACCTTAGAGATAATGCATTAGGTCTTCATCAAACTCTATAGCGATCTTCTTCTGCAATCTATGATGATATTTTCTACATCTTGTTAAGAATAATTCATACACATACAACAATAATATAATTGGCTCATAACCTTGAAGTAAAGGTTAGAATCAACTTTACTCCTGGTAAAGCCCAAGCTCGTCGGGAAATTGTCAATTCTTCCATACCAAGCTCTAGGAGCTTGCTTCATCTTACATACATGATTCTTTCTATCTTCAACTTCAAATCAAATTTTCACATCACTTGTACCAACCCGGTACACTTGCTCAGTTGCAACTCAATCTGCACAATCATGTTCTAGCTCTATGTGCTTTTTGCAAAGCACTATCTGTCTTACTATCTAGGACTACGTCCTCTACTCTTTATGCAATTGTTCTTCTGGAAGTGAGACTTTGCACCTACATTTTCTCTGAAGTTAAGAATGGTTGCTCCATTCTCACTGTGACTGTTGAAATATGAGAGTAACTCCTCTACTTCATCATTGCAACAACTTCATCTGAAACTGAGAGTGGATAAATAACTGATATTGAAGGTAGCTCTTCTTCTTTCATGGAGGTAATTCTATCTTTTATTGTAGTCATGTCTCCATGACCCAAGTAATGTACTACACCAACTTCCACTCAATTTTAAATATGGGGATTGCTCCCCCTACATCTCATACTATATATAAATCATGGTTGTTTTGGCTATCTTCATGAGTACAGGAACTATTTCTTCAATTACTGGAGTAAGTGTCTCGTCATAGTCTTCTCCCTCTTGTTGGGAGAATCCTCTAGACACACATCAGGATTTTTACATCTGCAACATGCTTGATCTATTAGATAAATCTTGGAACTCAATACTGACTTCTCTTCTAGTCTCACGGAAAAATCCATATCCTAGTATTTTTTACTAGCTTCCTTCTCTGTCACTGAAACAAGGGAATCTTCCCAAGAGATTTCATATCTCCTAGAACTTTATGAAGCTATGATCTAGTCTTCTCAAGGAATCTCTCTCCCAGTCCTAGAAGTTGTCTCTTCATCTGATCCTTTATAAGATCAGGCTTACTCTTGATTTCTTCTGAGTCTACAAGTACTTCATCATCTCTTACAGGGTATAATTGGTGTTAAATACCAAGTCTAAATATGAAAAGTTGTGTCGGACTTCAAGTGAATTTTTCTTCTTGTCAAGGTGGCTTCATTATCCTTTGAACAAGTCTACTGTGGGTTATTTTTCTAATGTTTGGTCATCTTTGGTGCCTTCTGCTCCTTACAATCAATCTCCATATGAGATAATTTGGATCTCAAAAATAGCTTCTTCTTCATCTTCTTTGGTACATGAATGTATATGGTCATGTACATAGTCTTTTTCATGTCTCATATAATATGTTGCCTTTTGTAACCTTCACTACATCTTCCTCAGGGTTATCAACTGTGACCTGAAACAAGGTCAATAAAACAACAGGAAAGAATAATAATCTTTTGATAATAGTAATAAAAAAATGGCACGAATAATCGTCATAGTAGCTCCTTTAGAGATATCACTTGTGACTTTCCTGAAACAAAGATCAAAAGTAAGAAATACAATATAAAATGAGATCAACACTCTTCTAGTGTTGTGATCAAACATTCCTCCATGGTAGCTTGGAACCAACATAAGAAGTTTCTCCTATAGGATATGTTAGTTGTATCTGGTAAATGATTACATTAAGCATTTATCTCAATATTCTCACATGCTACCAATTATAATACTTTTCAAAGACTGCTACCTCAACTATAGTGTTTACTTGTAATGGGGTTGTTATCAACTTGTCACATGCAACTTCGAATCTTATCAAATTAATTAATCAAACCTGGAACCTGGATTCTTGATCTCAAGAATGAGTGTGTTGATTTTCTTCAAAGTCTCCTTCACTCAAGATGACAAGTGATATCTTCAACCTGTCTTTTGTACTATGACAATATGTTATCTCGACAGAAGGTTGGGTTAGAGAATAAACTCTATGATCTCAACTTTAATCAATCTAATACCTTGACTTTAATTTTGACCAAAGGTAAGTATGATGGTCATAGCTTCAACATGAAACCTAGATCAAAATAATGTCATAACAAATAGATGCATATCAGAATAATCAAACCTTGGTTTCATTATTCCTCTAAATGTGTTGGATCTGAGATCCTTCTGGATCTATGGCAAGATATCCCTTCTCCTACAAATACCCTTTAAATCTTAATAGTTTAAACATATGTCATTACATACCTCTGATAGTATTTATAGGTAGTGGCACCATATGATAGAAACAGTAATAATTACCAACCCTTTAAAAATGTCAAGGGTTATTGCAACTGGTACTGTAGCTAATACTGAAACTGCAACTGCAACTGCAACTTAGGGTTTTATGAGGAAACCCTAATTTTTCAAACTTCAAATTTTGAAATTTTGATCCATGGACTAGATGCACTCGGCTGAGGCGCGTTTGTTGGAGCTATTAGATTTCAAAAATTTCAAGTTTTTCCCCTTGAAACTTGACCTGCGGAAATATGGACTAGTACTTTTGGTATTGGTTCTGGTTTCCTGGTTTTTCTGGTTTTCTGGTACCAGTCAAAACTAGGGTTTGACTTTGTGGAGGCTCTGTCCACTAAAAAGGTGCGCTCAAGCTGCCAAAATATTCACTAGGTTAGGGTGCAATTTTCTAGATGGTTTTTAAGCAAAAATTCCTCTCCAATAAAAAGCCCTAATTTTCTTGTACAACAGTAATGACGTTTTTTCTTATCCAGTGAAAGGTGCTCTCTTCAGCTTAGCTCTGATACCATGTTAAGTTTTAAGTTATTATTAGGTTTCTTGTCAATTTACTAGATAACCATAGCATAGGTAGGATCATTAAGAGAAACAAAATCATAAGATACACAACATTTACCTGCGAAACCCTCATGGAGGAGAAAACCCAGCAAAACTTCCTTAATATAGATAGCCAATACAATGCCAAGACAATAAACCAAAACACTAGAGAATATCCAAAATTGAGCAATACGCCTTTCTCTTCCTTCTCCCAACTGCAAATCTCCAAACTTGCGCACTTTATGAGTGAATGAGTGAGTGAGCAAATGAGGGCTAACCTCCCTTATCTATACTAGTTGGTAGGTGTTGGAAAGGTGTCTCTTCACTGGGCAGGGATGACTTCTCTTCTTGCTGATTTAAACCACTTTAATTAGGCTTGTGGGATGACTTCTCAATTAGCATAATATAGTTAGGGTTTGACCAATCCACAAAAGGGAATTTGGTCAATTACAATTCCCGACATGATCAATCCACAAAAGGGGATTGATCTAATTAATAATGACTCAATAATAAATAGAATACTCTTTGCAGTTACAATATTTCAACACTCACCCTTAACAATAAGGGTATTCAACAACATCATTAGGAGAGAGAGAGGGAAGCAACATCAACAGTATTTGGAACACTAACTAGCATATCTATAAATCATCGGAACGTTTTCTCATCATCAATATCATCATCCACAACAAGGAGCTAGAATGACATCATCATCATCTGCATCAACATGGATTAGTATAACACTAATACATCATCATCACCAATAAAAGCACAAGGTTGATGCAACATCAACAACAAAAACATCACAACACGAAGGTTGGAGCATCATCAACATAAACACTAAGCTGGAAATATTCAGCATGAAGTTGGCATCTCATCAACATCAGAATGAAGTTGGAAATCTTCAGCACAAGGCTGGCATCACATCAACATCAGCATGAAGCTATAAATATTCAGTACAAGGTTGGCATCACATAAACATCAGCATGAAGATGGAAATCTTCAGCACAAGGCTGGCATCACATCAACATCAGCACAAAGCTAGAAATCTTCAGCACAAGGATGGCATCACATCAACATCAGCACGAAGCTAGAAATCTTCAGCACAAGGCTAGCATCACATCAACATCATCACGAAGTTGGAAATCTTCATCACAAGGCTAGCATCACATCAACATCAACACGAAGCTGGAAATATTCAGCACAAGGCTAGCATCAACACTGCTCCCCTTTTTGAGGGAGGTCCTTTTGGACTATACCAAGCTTGTTAAGAAAGTTCTCAAACTTTACATGAGACAGAGGCTTGGTCAACACTTCTACAACCTTCTCATCTGTGCCAACATAATGGATATTTAAAGCTCCCCTCTACATCATATCATGAATGAAGTGATACCGGATCTCTATGTGCTTCGACTCATCATGGAACACATCATCTTTATACAACTATGGTTTATCACAAAGGATCATGGTGGCTTCCATATCCAGATCAAATAGATCTGTCAAAAACATCTGAAGCCATATGACTTCGCAACTAGCAGAACATGTTGCAATATAGTCCGCTTATGTCATGTTGATAGAAATACTGAATTGCTTCCTACTCTACCATGAAGTCATGGCTGACCCCAGACTGAAACAACATCCTGAGGTTCTCTTTCTATTAGAGACACTTCCATCTCAATATGAATCAGTATAACCACTCAGACTGAAGTCATGATCTCTAGTATAATAGAGACCAAAATCCAACGTGCCCTTAAGGTATCTCATCACATGTTTTGCATCATCAAGGTGAACACGTCTGGGTTCTACCAGATACTAACACAAGGAAAAACATATATCTGGCCTGGTATTCTTGAGATACATCACCGAACCAATAATCTGTCTGTACAGAGTAGCATCAACCAATTCTAACGAGGTATCTACCAAGAGCTTCAACTTCTTTTCCATGGGTGTGTACATGGATTTACATTTCAACATGTTAAACCTCTTCATTATTTCAACTGCATACTTCTCTTGGCTAAGGAAGATCTTCTCTGGGCTCTGTCAAATTTCAAGACCTTAGAGATAATGCATTAGGTCTTTCATCAAACTCTATAGTGAGCTTCTTCTACAAACTTTGATGAGATTTTCTTCATCCTTTTAAGGATAAGTCATACACATACAACAATAATATAACTGACTCATAACCTTGAAGTAAAGGTTAGAATCGACTTTACTCTTGGTAAAGCCCAAGCTCGTCAGGAAATTGTCAATTCTGCCATACCAAGCTCTAGGATCTTGCTTCATCTTGCAGACATGAGTCTTTATATCTTCAACTTCAAATCAAATTTTCACATCACTTGTACCAACCTGGTACACTTGCTCAGTTGCAACTCAATCTGCAAAATCATGTGCTAGCTCTATGTGCTTTTTGCAAAGCACTATATGTCTTACCTTCTGGGATTATGTCCTCTACTCTCTATGCAAATGTTCCTCTGGAAGTGGGACTCTGCACCTACAGTTTCTCTGAAGTTGAGAATGGTTGCCCCATTCTCACTATGACTGCTGAAATCTGAGAGTAACTCCTCTACTTCATCACGGAAACAACTTCATCTGAAACTGACAGTGGCTCAATAAATGATATTGAAGGTAGCTCTTCTTCTTTCATGGAGGTAATTATATATTTTATTGTAGTAATGTCTCCATGACCCAACTAATGTACTACACCAACTGGCACTCAATTTCAAATATAGGGATTTCTCCCCCTGCATCTCATTCTATATATGAATCATGGTTGTTCTGGTTGTCTTAATGAATACTGGAACCATTTCTTCAATTACTGGAGTAAGTGTCTCGTCATAGTATTCTTCCTCTTGTTGGGAGAATCCTATGGACATGTTAGTAACATTTCTTATCCTGGGCACAAGAGTATTCAAGTCTGCAAGTTGCATGAGAAGCACCCGAGCACAACACGGAAAAATCTCATTTTAGGCTTCCAAGCAAGTAAGCGGGCGAGATTATATTGTCGACGGTCTGGATTCATCCATAAGAGCAGATCGGCGGTCGACAGGGAATCGTGGTTAGCGAAGTTGCACCAAGATTAGCGCGATGGATACCGCCCATATTGCATGTAGGAAAGGATAGCAGACGTCCATCCAAAGGATGTGTGGTGCGAGAACTAGTTGTGTCAGAATTTCGGCATTCGGGAGTTCGAAGGGTGAGGGTTCTATGTTGTTCTACATCTTGAAACCATGAACCCCGAAGCACCAAAAGCGCCCAGAGTCGGGCCCGCAGTATCACGAAGCAGTCTCAGTTGTCCATCCAAAGGGGACACCTGGTGCGTAATTAGGCTCCTCGCCTTTTCGTCCATCGCGACTTCGGAGCGCAAGGAGCAGCTCCTTCATATCCCCGAGGCGCGAAGTGACAAGAGCGTCTAGCACCCGGGCCCACACTATCGTCGAGTGAGTTCAGGACCGTCAGATCTGAGAGGGACGTGTGGCGCCCAATTAAGCCATCTCGGTGTTTCACTCATCGCGACTGTGATAAGCAAGGATCAACTCCTTCCTATTCACGAATGTTGAAAGCGCCTTTGAGAATAAACGCAGGGTCACAGCCCGTGGTCACTTGGGAAATAAAAAGAGCTGTGCAAAAGTGGCCAAAGGCGTCGAGTCTAGTTGCCGAAAGGATCATCGCGATCTCCAGGTGCCATCTGATTCGACCTCAATCCTGGTTTTCACTTGGAATAAATGAAGGTGAGAAGGGGTGGTTGAAACCTCTCCTCATTCATTAAGTGTAAGGTATGGAAGGTCTGGCAAGCTGTCTGCTCGAGAGGGTCATGTGTACCAATTTTTTCCAAAGAAGCCATGCCGAGTCCTCGACTAGCCAGAGAGGTCTGCACACACTAACTCGGCACTTAATGGCTCAGCTACTCCCCTTACAGGAGCCATGCGCAGTTAAGGTGGCGTCTGACGAAGAATATCCATCTGAATTTGGTTGAAGGGACACCAAGCCTTGGATGACTGAGCACGCCTCTTTTAGGTGAATTTTTCTGAGTATATAGACTCGGTATTTGTATTTTGTAATCGTCAATGGTTGAGCAAGGCTCCCAGTTCTAAAGATTTAATGAAGCAATGGTTATTTTGGTTATGTATTAACATCTGAGACTTCTTGCCTTATGAATGTCAGCTTCTTTCCATGTCTTTGTTCATACTGTATTAGAACAGCTCGAAATTGGAGGATCCAGTCGAGTTGTAGTTGTTATAGGATGATGCAGGTTGGATCACTGTAACAGTTGCATTGTCTCTAATCGGTCTTGTGATTTTCTCAACGCTGGATGGCTTGGAATTGGAGGATCCAGTCAAGTCACCCCTTCAGTTACCTGAAACTCTGAACCAAGAGGATCTTGCATTTAGAGTTTTTCCTCTGCAAACTGCTAGAAAGGCCTGTTGCCCGAGGTAGTTTTTCTCACTCCTCTCACCAAGTCTTCCACCTGCCCATTTTACAATCAACCCACTGACTAAAGTTGGATCAAGACCTCCTTTGTTCTTTACATACCAGACATGGTCCTCGAGTTAGAGCGATATCTTCCCGAGTCTCTACCCATTTGATCACCCATTAAAACTATCGTGACATAAAACTGATGGGCGTTGGGCTCTGCTCCTGCAAGAAATCCAGGAGTGACTTCTGACGCTAACATTTCTGGCGCCGTTGTCGGGGACGAAGTTGAAAATTTTCCCTGGGATTAAACGACATTGAGTCTCTGATTCTGAAGGTGCATCAGATATTAGAGCCTTTGAAGATTGCTACTGTGCACCTGGCGACTCCATTATGACGACTCCACTGTGGTGAACCTGTCGTGTCAATTGTGGCTTTCAGAGGCAGACACACGTGGTCTCATCCATAGTTGCCTCTAGCTACACTTGAAACTGATCTAGAGGTGGTTCTCAGGAAAGGTAAGGCCTCTGAAGAAGAAGCTTCCACCGCCGAACCAGGTAATCTGCCATCTCCATTTGTAGGAACTCCATTTTCTCCTCCTCAGTTTGTTAATAGACCTGTTTCTGAGGTTTCCCGTTTCCTGAATTTCAGGAGTGTTCCTGCTGAGTTTTCCCCTCCTGGTCTGGGATTGGAGGGAGAAACCCTTGTCACTCCCCTCTCCTCTGAAGTCGTACTTTGGCATAGACCCAGGACCGCAGAATATTTCCCCACTCCTATCTTTACCACTCCTCCTCTTGTTACTATTACCACTCCTGCACAAAGAGGAGCATCTGCTGACTTGAGCCCATTATCCTTCTTCTTAAATCCCCTTTTGTTTCCCATTCCACTTCGAGACTCATTCCCAGTATCCCCTTCGCGAACTCCTTCTCCTCCAAGTTCTCCTCCACCTACTATTCCTATGGTTGGTGCTAATCCCCCTCTAAATAGAATGGACTCCATAGTCGCTGCCAGATATGCTCCCTTAATCCTACCCCATCCTATGAATCCTCTCCCTACTAGAGATTACTTGAAGTATATGCCCAAGTTCACTGGGGAAGGGGACATAACTGCGAAAGAGCACCTGGCTGTTTTCTACAGTTATGCAGACAACCTGAACATTGAAAATGAAAATGTCTGGATGAGAGTCTTCATCCAGATCTTGGATGGTGAGGTGAGGAAGTGGTTTAGAGGATTGGCTCCCGGATCTATTGCTGGGATCGAAGCCCTGGATAGTGCTTTCCTGAGGTAGTGGGGAGATAGGAAGGATTTCATGTATTACATCACAGAGTTCAGGTCTTTGAAGAAGATGGAAGGAGAGTCTGTCTCTGACTTCTCCAAAAGATTCAATAGGATGTATAATAAAATTCTTGCTGAGATAAAACCCTCAGAAGCCTCACCCAAGCTTTCTTATGCTAGTGCGTTTGGTCCCGATTTATGTCTTTTGTTGAGAGAAATAAGAGCCACCTCCTTAGATCAAATGCAAGATGTGTCCATAGAGGTGTAATCTAATGTATTAGTAGTAGATAGACTGAGTAACAAGGCCGATGCAGACAGAAGAAAGGGAAGATCGGAAACCTCAACTTCTGGCCCATCGGTGCCCCACCCCCAAGTGGATGAACTAACCAAGATGGTGAAGTCTCTGTCTGTAGAGATGGAGAGAATGAATGTGGAGGGGAGGCAAGCATGCAAGGGCCCTCAAAATGCCAAAAACAAAGGAGTTTTCATGAGGCCAAACAATATTACTTCCCCAACTGTGCAAAGAGAGAGGGGAAGAGACAGAGAAGACCAGAAAATTCAGGCCCCTTTTCAAAACAATTTTGTGGCTGAGGGGGAAGAAGGGGAAACAGATGAGCTTGATCCTGAAATCCATTGCTTCAGGGACACTCCTCCTTTTCCTCATCTCACTCAATCATCATACAAGGAGTCTCTCATGGATAGTAAACTAAATGAACTGAGCAAGGGAGACAAGACTAGTGGCAGCCAAGGCAGGTATGATCTGAGGTCTAAGAAAAAGACAGTAGCACCTGATGTTCCCGAGCAGTCCACTAGAACAGATAAACCTTCTAATGAAGTAACGGACATTCACAGAGGTAAGAAGCCCCGAACCCTCTCTCCCATAGTCCAGAATCATGTTCACGAAATAAGAGAAATTCCGAAGCTTACATCTTCTTTTAATTTCGAGCATGAAATTCAAAAGATCAGAATCCCTGTGCCCCTGACCGAATTGATTAAACATGAAGGGTTCAAAAAATTCTTCTCTGAGATTTTATAGTCTGAGGTCTCATGCCTTCCCACAGATTCCATCAATTTGCAAGATGAAAATCCTGCAGTTATTCTAGGTCCTATGGTAGAAGACGGGAATGACTCATCCCCTCCCTTCTACACTTCCTTGAATATACATGACAAGGTACTGCACAACTGCTTGATGGATTCAAGGGCTTCTCACAACCTCATGCCCAAGACTGTCATGGAAGAGTTAGGGCTATAAGTCACCCGAGCCTATCATGACCTCTATTCCTTTGACTCCAGAAAAGTTCAATGTCTAGGAGTCATCAAAGACTTGGTCGTGACCTTGTTTCAATTGCCCATGAAAAGTGTGGTCATGGATGTTTTAGTGGCTGATGTCCCCCCCAAGTTCGGTATGTTGTTATCGAGATCTTGGATAAAAAGACTGGGGGGAACTTTGCAGATGGACCTAACCTATGCTAATATCCCAATGTTTGAAGGAGAGCATAGGAGGCTATACAGAGAAGCACAATTGGCCTATATAATCAGTGATGAAGCCAATCCTACCAACCATCCCATTTTTGCCTTGGACACTGATTTAGGTTCCAGTTTACTACAACTCACTCATGCTCCCAAGCCTCCTCTTAAACTCAGAAAGCAGCCCACCACTCCTCTTGAATTTTCTCCCCCCATCTCCCCCGTCTGGAAAATGTTTTTTGATGGAGCCTCTTCCAGGGAAGGCGCTGGTGCTGGGGTATTCTTTGTATCACATGCTCAGGAAACCATGTCTCTTTCATACAAGATAGAATTTGAAGCTACTAACAATGTGGCAGAATACAAAGCTCTTGTTCTAGGATTAAGAGTTGCAAAGGAAATGGGAATTCAGGAGGTAGAAGTGTTCGAAGATGCAGAGTTGGTGGTCCAACAAATCAGAAATTCTTATCAGGCTAAGCATCCTCGACTCAGGAGTTACAGAAATGAGGTATGGGACCTAAATGACAGTTTCTTCTCAGCATTTAACATTTCTTTCATCCCAAGAGAGAAGAACATAGTGGCAGATTCCTTGGTTACATCAGCAAGCAATTTCAAAGTACCCTTGCCGCCCAAATTCAGATATGATGTGGAAGTAAAATACAGGCCCTCCATACCTGACAACGTCAAACATTGGAAGGTATTCGAGAATGATCTCGAGATCAAGAAATTCTTGGAGACTGTCAAAGAATTTTTAGAGATGCATATCGACCAAGACTCTGTCTCTGAGGAAGAGCTTGATGGGGGTAAGTTTCTAAGTAAAATAGTAGAGCACAACATTGTGCAGCTCCCCAGCAACCATATTCCAAGGGGACTGGTTCCTTTGGAAAGGATTTTTGATAGAAATGATGTGTCATTAAAAGGGGAAATCTCATAGGATGACGCTGGTACTATTCAGTGCAACATTGGTGCTGAGAGTGAGCCCAAGTTTGTCAAATTGTCAAGAATTCTGACAAAGGAGCAGAGGTCTGAATACGCTGGACTTTTGAGGGAATTTGTTGACGTGTTTGCCTAGACCTATGAAGATCTCAAAACATATGACACTTTTGTCATCGAGCATAAAATCCCCTTGAAAAGGGAGGCAAAGCCGTTTAGGCAGAACCTAAGACAGATCAATCCTATTCTGCTGCCTATTATGGAGAGGGAAGTGAAGAAGTTGCTACAAGCCCAAATCATCGTACCACTGAGTTATTCAGAGTGGGTGGCCAACTTGGTATCAGTAAGGAAAAAGAATGGAGAAATCAGACTCAGTGTAGACTTCAGAAACCTGAACAGGAGCTCATGAAAGGATAACTACCCCTTACCAAAGATGGAACATATACTACAAAGGGTAACAGGAGCATCCAGGATTTCCATGATTGATGATTTCTCTGGCTACAATCAAGTCTCTGTTCTGCCTGAGGACAGGGAAAAGATGACATTTACCACTCCATGGGGCACATTCATGTATTCCAAGATGTCGTTTGGATTAATGAATGCAGGGGCAACGTTTCAACGTGCCATGGACATAGCTTTCATTGGGGAAAAGGATAAATTTGTGGCCGTCTATCTGGATGACATCACAGTATTTTCTAAATCTGATAAAGAACATTGTTGTCATCTCAGGAAGGTTTTCCTAAAATGTAGGAGTTTTGGCATTTCATTAAACCCCAAGAAATCTCTGTTCGCCATGCAGGATGGAAAGTTACTAGGCCACATAGTATCAGCGGAAGGAGTCAGGATAGATCCTAGCAGAGTTGAGGCAATACAAGCCTTATCAATCCCGAGGTCCAAGAAGGAGGTCCAATCTTTCCTTGGTAAGATTAATTTTCTAAGGAGGTCTGTGCCTAACTTTGCTGAGGAGGTAAAACTTATAACAACCATGTTAAGGAAAGGAAATGGAGTGAGGTGGACTTATGAATCGCGAAATTCCTTTGAGCAAATAAAGAAGGCCCTGTTTGAAGCCCCCGTGCTTATCAGTCCCGATTATTCAAAGGATTTCCTTATTTTCTCCTTTGCCTCACCTGACACGGTGGCCGCTGTTTTATTACAGACAAACAAGATTGGGCTAGAGAAGCCTGTTGCTTATTTCAGTCGAGCATTGAGGGATGTCGAAGTCAAGTATGACACTATGGAGAAGCAGGACTATGCCCTGGTAAAGGCTCTCAAGGCATTTAGAATCTTTGTCTTACATTCAAAAATCATTGCCTACGTCCCCTCGGTTGTTGTTAAAGACATTCTTATTCAACCTGACATAGACGGGAGGAGGAGTAAGTGGATAGCCAAGATTCTGGAATTTGACCTGGAAATAAAGCCTACCAAATTGATCAAAGGTCAATGTTTAGCCAAGTTGTTGGCTGAAGCCAATTGACAAGATTTGGGGGTAAGTTTCATCAACGAATGCTCAGGAATTCAACAGGGTCGGCTGTCTGAAATACACCCTCAAAGGGATCCCCCATTAGCTCGATGTCCCTGGTATAAGGATGTCATATATTTTCTGCAAGAGTTGCGGCCTCCAGACGACTTGCAAAGAAACAAGGCAAAAGCTCTGAAGCTCAAAGCAGTCAGATATTGCCTTATCGATCAAGTTCTATATTGGAAAGACCCCCCGGGGTTGCTTTTGACATGTTTAGATCCTCAAGAGGCTGAAAGGATCATGGTTGAATTTCACAACAGCCTATGCGGAGGGCATCATTTTTGGAAAACCACAGCCTACAAAATCCTCAGGGCTGGATACTACTGGCCCACCGTATTCACTGATGTCTGCAGAAGCGTCAGAGCTTGCACCAAATGTCAAATATTTGCAGGAAAACAACAGCTCAAGTCTTTGTCGTTAAATCCTATGGTTGTTTCATGACCTTTCCAGCAATGGGGCCTAGATTTCATTGGATAAATTCACCCTGCTTCCAGTGGGTAGCACAAATGGATCCTGACTACCACCGATTTCTTCACCAAGTGGATTGAAGTTATCCCCACCAGGAGTGCTTCCCATAAGGTAATCATTGGATTCCTGGAGGACCTCATCACAAGATTCGGCTGCCCAAGTAAGATTGTCATTGATAACGCAGCCTCTTTCAGGGTTGAGCCGTTAGCCAAGTTCTGTGAGCAATTCGGGATCAAACTGATTCACTCCACCCCATACTATCCCTAGGGCAATGGTTTAACAGACACCTCCAACAAAAGCCTGATAAGGATCATCAAAAGACTGTTGGAAGACAACAAGAAGGCCTGGCATTCCAGATTTAAATTTTCTCTATGGTTCGATCGAGTGACCACGAAGAGATCTATAGGCATATCTCCTTTCCAATTAGTCTATGGAACAGAGGTTGTTTTTCCTTCTCATTTAGCCATTCCTATAGAAAAATTCTTCCAGGATCATCAAGAGGAGCCTAATGACATGATCAAAAGAATTCATCATCTAGTGGAAGTCCAACAGGCCAGGGAGCAGGTAATGGGCAGAATTCAGGACCATCAGCAAAGGATCAAGCAGGTTTTTGATAAGAAGGCCAAGAATGAAGAGTTTCGGATAGGAGACCTGGTACTCAAATGGGATGCTCCTAAACAAGATAAAGGCAAGCACGGAAAATTCGAAGCCCTGTGGATTGGGCCTTTCAAAGTATCTGAAGTATTCTCGAATAACGCCTACAGGGTATGGGATTTGAAGGATCAAGAATTTTTCAGTGGCCCTATGAATGGGAATTTCCTAAAAATATTTTTCTCTTGAGCCGCACATGGTTTTTCGCGGTTGTAAATATTGTTTTTCTTTCCGTCTTTAAGTTTTAAATAAATGACCCCATAGCCCAATAGCAAGGCACTGGAGCTGCAAAAAGTCCTTAGAGCATCACAGGGACGACTCTATGCCCCATGGAGCCTAATGTTAGTAACATTTCTTGTCTTGGGCACAAGAGTATTCAAGTCTGCAAGTTGCATGAGAAGCGCCCAAGCGCAACACGGACAAATTTCGTTTTAGGCTTCCAAGCAAGTAAGCGGGCGAGATTATATTGTCGACGGTCTGGATTCATCCATAAGAGCAGATCGGTGGTCAGCGAGAAATCACGGTTAGCAAAGTTGCGTCGATATTAGAACGATGGATAGCGCCCATATTGCATGCAGGAAAGGATAGCAGTCGTCCATTCAAAGGACGCGTGGCGCGAGAGCTCGACGCGTCGACATTTCGGCATTCAGGATTTCGAAGGGTGAGGGTTCTATGTCGTTCTACATATTGAAACCACGAACCCCGAGTTAGAGCGATATCTTCCCGAGTCTCTACCCATTTGATCACCCATTAAAACTATCGTGACATAAAACTGATGGGCGTTGGGCTCTGCTCCTGCAAGCAATCCAGGAGTGACTTCTGATGCTAACAGGACACACATCAGGCTTTTTACATATGCAACATGCTTGATCTATTAGATCAATCTTGGAAGTCAATACTAGCTTCTCTTCTAGTCTCATGGAAAAATACATATCCTAGTCTTTTTGACTAGCTTCCTTCTCTGTCACTAAAACAAGGGAATCTTCTCAGGAGATTTCATATCTCCTAAAAGTTTCTGAAGCTATGATCTAGTATTCTCAGGGCATCTGTCTCCCTGTCCTGGAAGTTGTCTCTTCATCTGATCCTTTCTGAGATTAGGATTACTCTTGATTTCTTCTGAGTCTACAAGGACTTCATCATCTCTTAGATGGTATGCTTGGTGTTGAATACCAAGTCTAAATATGAAAAGTTGAGTCATACTTCAAGTGAATTCTGCTTCTTGTCAAGGTGCCTTCATTATCCTTTGAACAAGTCTACAGTGAGTTCTTGTTCTAATGTTAGGTCATCTTTGTATCCTTCTTCTCTTTACAATCAATCTCCACATGAGATACGCTGGATCTCAAAAATAGATTTGTCTTCATCTTCTTTGGTACACGAATGTATATGGTCATGTACATAGTCTTTTTCATGTCTCATCTAATATGTTTCCTTCTATAACCTTCACTATATCTTCCTCAGGGTTATCAATTGTGACCTGAAACAAGGTCAATAAAACAACAGGAAAGAATAATAATCTTTTGATAATAGTAATAAAATAATGGCATGAATAATCGTCACAGTAGCTCCTTTAGAGATATCACTTGTGACCTGCCTGAAACAAAGATCAAAAGTAAGAAATACAATATAAAATGAGATCAACACTCTTCTAGTGTCGTGATCAAACATTCCTCCATGGTAACCTGGAACCAACACAAGACGTTTCTCCTAGAAGAGATGTTAGTTGTATCTGGTAAATGATTACATTAAGCATTTATCTCAATATGCTTGCATGCTACCAAGTATAATATTTTTCAAATACTGCTACCTCAACTATAGTGTTTACCTGTAATGGGGTAGTTATCAACTTGTCACGTGCAACTTTGAATCTTATCAACTTAATTAATCAAACCTGGAACCTGGAGTCTTGATCTCAAGAATGAGTGTGTTTCTTTTCTTCAAAGTCTCCTTCACTCAAGATGATAAGTGATTTATTCAACCTGTCTTTTGTACTAAGACAATATGCTATCTCGACAGAAGGTTGGGTTAGGGAATAAACTCTATGATCTCAACTTTAATTAATCTAATACCTTGACTTTAATTTTGACCAAAGGTTAGTATGATGGTCATATCTTCAACATGCAACCTAGATCAAAATAATGTCATAACAAATAGATGCATATCAAAATAATAAAATATGGGTTGCATTATTCCTCTGAATGTGTTGGATCTGAGATCCTTCTCGATCTATGGCAAGAGATCATGTCTCCTACAAATACCCTTTAAATCTTAACAGTTTAAACATATGTGAGCACATACCTCCGATAGTATTTAGATGTAGTGGCATCATCTGATAGCAGCGGTAATAATTACCAACCCTTTAAAAACTTCAAGGGTTATTGCAACTAGTACTGCACCTAATACTGAAACTACAACTGCAACTGCAACTGCAACTTAGAGTTTTATGAGGAAACCTTAATTTTTCAAACTTCAAATTTTGAAATTCTGATCCATGGACTAGATGCATTGGGCTGAGGCGATTTTACTGGAGTTGTTATATTTCAAAATTTTCAAGTTTTTCCCCTTGAAACTTGACCTGCGGAAATCTAGACTGGTACTTCTGGTATTGGTTATGGTTTCCTAGTTTTTCTGGTTTTCTGGTACTTTTGGTTCTCTGGTTTTCTGGTACCAATCAAAACTAGGGTTTGAATTTCTGGAGTCTCTGTCCACTGAAAAGGTGTGCTCAAGATGCCAAAATATTCACTAGGGTAGGGCGCACTTTTCTAGATGATTTTTAAGAAAAAAATCCTCTCCAACAAAAAACCCTAATTTTCTTATACGACAACAATGACGTTTTTTCTTATCCAGTGAAAGGTGCTCTCTTTAGCTTACCTCTGATACCATGTTAAGTTTTGATATATTATTAGGTTTCTTTTCAATTTACTAGATAACCATGGCATAGGTAGGATCACTAAGAGAAACAAAATCACAAGATACACAACATTTATCCTGAGAAACCCTCATGGGGGAGAAAACCCAACAAAACTTCCTTAATATAGATAGCCAATACAATGCCAAGAAAATAAAACAAAACACTAGAGAATATCCAACATTGAGCAATGCACCTCTCTATTCCTTCTTCTCCCAACCGTAGCTCTCCAAAATTGCACACTTTATGAGTGAATAAGTGAGTGAGCAAATGAGGAGCTAGCCTCCTTTATTTATACTAGCTAGCAGGTGTTGAAAATCTGTCTCTTCACTGGGCAGGGCCGACTTCTCTTCTTGGTGGTTTAAACCACTTTAATTAGGCCCGAGGGTCGACTTCTTAATTAGCATAATATAGTTAGGATTTGACCAATCCACAAAATGGGATTTGGTCAATTACAATGCCTGACATGATCAATCCACAAAAGGGGATTGACCTAATTAATAATGACTCAATAATAAATAGAATACTCTTTGCAGTTACAATATTTCAACAGTGTCGACCATTTATTAGAACTCTTGACTTTACATGTCATCCATACCCTCAATGTATCTCAAAGTCACATGAAGTTGTAGTCCTACCATGCACCCTGGTCCTACTTTCATTATGGGTAGGTAACCTTGAACCCAACAGTTGACATCTCCTCATTGGTCATTGACTTGGGGGTTTCCCTTGTGTTCGACGACAAGAAACCTATTCAGACATTGGGATTCATGAAGTGTCTTGGATGCCATTAGCCTTATTGGTGGTTTCCTCTCCTTTTCCAGTTGTCTTCCTTATTGGATGTTATTCAAAGGGTCTTTTTCGTGCACTACTTTCATCTGGTGCATGAAAGAGATGCACAAGTTCATTGGTTCGTGAACATATTATTCGTCTGAGATCCTCCTGATCATCAAGATATTGCTTTGTACCTTGTGCCGACTAATGAGAGACTCCATAATGATCTCCTTTCAATGGGTCTCCTTCCATCGAATTCAACTCATCTAGTCTGGAAATGAGGCCTAGATTCCTATGAGTACCTAGAGGCTTGCAGTCATCAATGGTAGGTTCTCCCGCCATCGATAGTTGGGAATACATCAATGTCTCTTGATCGATGGATTCTTCAAGTGTTCGACCTCAACACCCTTATTCACACTTGTAAGAATGTACTCAGTGCCTTGATACATACTTTCATTATCAGTAGGTTGTCTCGCATTTGTTAACGATATGCCTTAATGACCGGTAATAAAATGAAGTTTCATTTTGTTTGACATCAACTCCTTTATTCACATGATGTAGACTTGCACCTTCGACGGACAAGACCTCCAACTTATAGTAGCATCATTCCTATTTTGTTGTAATCTTTCATTGGACCAGTACCTATACGAATTTAGTGATAATGGGAGATCAGATTGTAATCTATTGTATGTGGATGTCTTCAGATTGATTTTGAAACTGGATTCTATTGTGCCTTGTTCATGACTATGACAACCTATGGCACTTTGTATTTCCTATTCATGGCAATGAGAAACTATTTGATATATTTCCACATGGATCTACAATGTAATTCAAATTGGCAGCCATGTGTACAAAGTCATTATGGATTTTAATATTCTCATGAGTAACTCCATTGCTCCACTTCTGGGAATTATAATGTATTTCGGCCATCACAAATACTCCTCTAACCTCATACAATAGGGGGCATCTGTTACAACAAATTTTTCTTCACCCCATGCAAGTTGCTTGGATGACCTTTTCATTTCCCTATGCAGACTTGAAGTTCCCTTTTATATCTTCTAGAGCAAAAAAAACACCTTTTTCCCATATATGCGCGCCCTATCAGTTAGACAACAAGTGTATACGCGAGTTTCTCCACTACATCCAGCGTACATCGGGTTTGGTGCTCAAAATTAAAAATTATGTTGGGTTTCCATGCCATGTCACGAGATCCATGATCCTTGACCTTCCATATACTAGAAACGCTTCGACTTGTCCCTTCAGTTCCATGTGAAGGCTATAAATTGAGCCATATCCAAGCCTTGGGAGAGAATTCAACTTTGAGAGCAAAGACACTCTGGAGAAATTTCACTTCATATTGAGTCTACATCCCTTTATCCTTGAAAGTCTGAACCCGTTGTTCAACCCCCAAGATCTTCCTTCTTTGTGATGGAGAATCTCATTGTCTCCTTTATATGAGCTTGCCTTTGGTGGATGATTGAAGTGGTGGAGGCCTAGCTGGAGGGACTTAGTTTCTCAATTCCGATATGTGTCGTTACAGAAGTTTGTCACCTATATACTTATGTTGATTATTTTAATGGAAATACTATTTTCTCGTCGAATTGATATCTTGAAAATATTTGAATTATTATTCCATGGGCATATTTGTCATGTATGTTAATAGATTATGCTAACATATATGCTAACATTATATATTATCACCATATGCTTATGTATCTTGGTTGTTGAGGACAAGCTGCAGGTATAAAGCTTTGAGTTGTGTGCTCAACAGTGATCTTCATCGAACGTCTGGGCGAGGTAGGCTCTTGGCCTTGTCTTGTTAGCATTTCATTTATATAGCATAATTGGGACTAGACTTGATTTTTGTGTGTTGTTGTTTACCCCATGCTATGGAGAGATTTTCCTCGTAACATACATGGAAATTTATTCTAGATTATTCTATTTTTACAATAAGACACCTGACTAAATTGTGTCTGATGCATCTATTTATAGAATATCAGGAAAACCATCAACTAGAAGTTTGAGTTTGAGCCTAGGAATATCTTTTACATCTCTTTTATTCTATGGACTTCCTTTGTCATTTGTAGAGTTCAAGGTGTATCTTTCTACGTCTCTTGTAAAACAAGAAGCATCTCCACCTTGATCTTTATAGAAGAATCTTACATAGTTTATGGCACTAAGGAATCTTTGAAACTTCTTTTTATCCTTAATCTCGTCATGAAATAAGTGGATCTTTCCTTCAAAAATAATCCTTCGCAAGAATTCAATCTTGGTCTTTCCAATTTCCATATTCTTAGGAGAAAAAAGCCAACACACAATTTTTAGATAATCTAATTATATATCTTATGTGAAATTTAGAATTCCCCTAAAACTATATGTTTTTAGTTGCATATGATGTCAAGATGACATTTGTGTTTTATTTTATAAGAATATATAATGATGAAATGACATCTAACATAACAATATTTCATGGCATTACAGAGAACTAGTGTAGAAAAGACATATTTAATTGAGTTGATACTATTTTTATATAGAGTAAGGGTGATCTTTACCTCCTAAGACCAAAAAGAATTTAGATATACATTTTAACATTTTATGAATTTAATTTATTACAAAGATACATTTTATGAATTTAATTTAGTGAAATAAATACTTTTGTGATATATACTTTCTATATATATGAATGTATTGATTCATCTTTACATGATAATGATAGGAAAAAAAATTATATGAATAATTTAATTTGAGTATGTGTCCGTGTCATTTCTTTCTTTTAATCTCTCGCTACAATGTATAAAAATTATTACAAAATGATAATTTTATTTTGGTTTTCTTTTGAGTACACTAAGCATCCCTTTGTAAGCAATCCAACTCTCACCAAAATATAATCATGATTATGATGGTAAGATAATGTATGATAAAAATTAGCCAAGAGATACCTTCAACACTATGTATATGCGTGAATGCAAGTAATGCTAACCAGAAACAATAAAAGTGTTATTTCTATTAATTGTGTACTATTTATATCTTTATTTCTATATTTATTTATATTACTTTCTATAATTTTATAATATTTATATATTTTATTTTTATATCTATAATATATATTCATTTTTATTATTTTTTATTAATTTTATAATATTTATATATTTTTTTCTATGTCTATAATATGTATTTATGAATATTGCTTTTCCAAACTATTTTTAGTGTTGTTATCTATCACATTTTCATGCTTATTTATCTTCAAATACTTTGAAAGATCCTGGAACCATTTCATTTAATTTTACTTTAATGTATTTTACTTTTATGCCTATTCTATTGTATTTGAATTTTTAATGTGTGAACCTTTGTTGCAAGACATTCAAAGACCGATACACACATACTTCAAAGCTATTTTTAGTGTTGTTATCTGCAACATTTTCATGTCTACTTATCTTCAAATACTTTGAAAGATCCTAAAACCATTTCATTTAATTTTACTTTAATGTATTTTACTTTTATGCCTATTTTATTGTATTTTACGGTTTGTTTTTATTAATTGTGTACTATTTATATCTTTATTTCTATATTTATTTATACTACTTTCTATAAGTTTATAATATTTATATATTTTATTTTATATCTATAATATGTATTCATTTCTATTACTTTATATTAATTTTATAATATTTATATATTTTTTTCTATATCTATAATATGCATTTATGAATATTGCTTTATGAAACAAGGGTTGCATGGCAACCCTACCTCCAGAGCTAGTTGGGAAATATATGTTAAACTATGAAACTTAATATAACTAAATGCACAAGTAATGAATATTTTTTGTCAAAAGATAATAATTGATGATTGTTTGTTATTTAAAATGTATAATTAACAGTAAGGTGAATGAAACTATAATATTCATAAATATAATATAAATATAATAATAAATAATATATTAGATAATAAATATAATAATGCATAATAATAAATACACAGTACAACTTTTTATATTTAGATGTGGTGATTGGTGAAATTCATTGATTATGTAATTAATTTTACATATTGAAAGACATGAAGGGAGCAATAACATTTTAATGTTATCAACCAATTAGAAATGAGGAACACAAATATATATATATATATATATATATATATA